>CM060201.1:19556687-19870109 GCA_030562195.1 Nipponacmea schrenckii
GCTTAGGAACAATGGCTGAAATCGTTAAAAACTCTTTATATAACATGATTTCTTATGATTGTGTACGTCTATAACACTAATCCATAATTCAAAAGCCACAGGTTATTCAGGAGCATTAGAAATTGACCTTCTCAGATTATTGAAGAAGGAATATGAAGGACAAAGGCGGTTAGTCTAATTCTTTTATTGCTGAATAATTGTAGTTGGCATATAAAAATGTGTCATAGTGATAGGTTAATTGAATTAATCAATGGTGATTAGAAATGGTATGCTAACCTTTGTAGGTGCACATTAACAGATTAGCAACAAGAATAAGCCCAAAAACTAACTTGTTATCGTAAAGACGTGATGTAATTCGTGACATATTATGCGCAATATAATGGCTCAGCAATGGTTAACTACAAATTAAGTTGGTTTGTCATATAAGTGAAATGTCTGTTTCTTCAACGGAATGTGTTGAAAGAGCACTGTAAGTTCATCCTCTTTCTCACCTTTGAGTTGTGGCTTTTGGTGAGGAAGAAGGTTGATTTCAAAATTTCTATAATGATAGTTTGAACTAAAAGATTTAAGCAGAGGTTTTCCTAAGTTATATTTCAAGTTCTTAACTCAGATCCCACATTTTCATGATCTTGTTCAGGGTATAAGACAGTGAAATACGCGAAAAGTTAACCATCGAATGGCTGTTTAAGAAGGAAGGAAGGAAGGTATCAGGTAAACAATTATTACCTAACAAGTCGTTTTGTCAAGGACTAATCTATAAATAAATAGAAAGAATATAGAACATTTTTATGATTCATTTTGATAAACTACTTTTAATGATAGCAATATTGTCAGAAACAAAATAAATGTTTTATCTACATAACTTTATCAAAGGTTGAGTTGAAGAGGGGCCAATTTGATAAATGCATTTTCGTTGTTTTTATCAGTAAAATAGACATACTTTTTATATTAATATTTGAATTAAAGTAAGCTATCAAAATATTGGTTTTCAAGACTGAGAGAGCGTGAGTTCAGCCATCAGAATCTATTCCTTGCAATATGACAGAAATTTGCGAAGAAAGTTTCGACTGTCGTTAGAATTCAAGTCTAATTTGCTGTCACAGCTTACCCAGTCAACCCCAGCCCACTTTATTACCTCATCATCATTCATTCACATGACCTAACTGTTCGGGTATTTTTATGTACGTCGCCTATAAATTGAATTTACTCCGTTCTGTGATTTATTTAGTCTCAAAAGAACTTAATACCAAAAGGTTAAACATTGGGGGAAGCATTTATAAAAACTACAAAGATTTAAGATGTTTCCTGTATACCACACTTAATAACATCGTTCTAACTGTCTCTAATCCGGATTATCTAATGTTTACTCTTTAGATCCTACGTTAGTTTTTGTTATTTTTTTAATTCGGATTTAAAATAAGAAATCATTTTTTTTTAAAAATAGCATTATAAGCCAGAATAGTTTCCATGAAAATTTTTATCATATTCAAGATGATGCCTACCAAACGAAACCTTTATACAGTGAAACATTCTTTTATTTCGCTTAAATATCCCCAAAATTGGGCCATCTGGAATTTTCTTGATGGTACAGAAACAGAATTGCGACTTTCAACTTTAAAGTTAGCTTGGTTGTAGAATTGTGGAAGAAAGTGGGCAAAGAAGAATAATTTATTTGTTGAAATTTTATAATGAAGAGCCCACTGAAGTTTTAGTTTCATTTTATTTTGGTTTGGTTGTAATCAACATAGAGAGAAAATTCAAGCTATGTGATAATTTGCTAATTCACAGCTTTATAAAGAGATATTTTTTGAATTTGTATGCAAAAATTTTACAAAAAAATAAATAAATTTTATTAGCAATTGGAATTTTTTTCTTCTCGAGGGATGCAAATTATTTTGTATAGCTAATGTACTGTTTTTGCTTACATTCTTGAATTACACGGGATGTCGGGTCGCCTGAAATGAGATAAAAAAAAAACGGAAGTCCCCACGCCCAAACCGGAAGTGATCAAAAAATTTTGATGATATATTTTTAATTGTGTTGCGTATCTATCTATATCCTGTAAATTTCAGATCGATCCGAACATTAGAGCCCGAAAGTGTAACATAACCATCCAAAATTGCAAAATAGTCAGATTTCGGTGGGCTATAAAACCGGAAGTTAATATTTGTCATGCAATATCAGCACATCTACAGACAGCTGAGGTCAATGACATTCTACATCTCAAATGTCAAGGTCATTTAAGGTCAAGGTCACGAGATATAGAGTTTTAAATTTTCGAAAAATTCGAACGGGCATAAAAAAAATTCAAATTCGAAAATCAAAATTGTGTTCCCAACATTTTTTAGATAAAGTATCAAGGTTTCGATAAACACCAAAATCATAAAAATCGGTTAATAATTGGCGGACTTATTAAATTTTTAAGAAAATTTGCCATTTTTGAAAACTGCGCATGCGCAGCATTCAATTTAATTTTTCTTCATCTCAGGGGATTAAAATCATTTAGTATAGCTAAAATATACTGATTTTGTTTAGAATCTTGAATTACATCGGAAGCAGGGTCGCCCGACATGAGACGAAAAAACCGGAAGTCCCCACGCCAAAACCGGAAGTGATCAAAAAATTTTGATGATGTAGTTTTAATTGCGCTGCCTATCTATCTATATCCTGTAAATTTCAGACCGATGCGACTATTAGGGCCCGAGCTAGCTTGAAATCTTATTTGCATATTATGCAATTAGCCACTTTCGGCTTAGCGAAAATTTCATGTTAGATATTCATTTTTGATTCCAGCCCATATAAAAACCATTGGTGAAAACGGAAATAGTCTATCTTTTTCCGTTTGGGCTAGCGAGCTTCCCAAAAAAAAAAAACTAGAGCCGTACGCCTAACGGCACTGAAGCAGTGCGTTCCATCTAGGGATTCGTTCGTTAAGCAAAAGACAAAAAGGGTTTATTAAAATAAAAAAATGTGCATCAGAAATGGATTTTGATTTTATAACAAACGCTCACATACCCCCCTTCCCCCCCCCCCTCTTTGCCCCTCCCCATCCTTAGCCCTCATCATCAATTAAGATAGATAATAAGTTAAAATCATAATAAAAAGTGGATAGAGGGTCGTTTAATCTAAAAAGATATCCGGATCGCCGAAACTCATATTATGTAAATAATAATACCCAAGATGGCGATGAAACCAAAAGTAGATATCGTACAAAAAATTAATATATAGCATTGGATAGACAATGTCGAAGCTATATACAAATCGAAAGGTCACTAATGGTTTAAGTTGTCGTAAGTCGCCAGGGTATAACATTGAGACACCACATAAATAGCGCGGCTTAACATTTTAAAATTTATATTGAATAGAGTTTCGTCCCTTAGACCATTATTCCAGTCAACTGTATATTATTGTTGCATATAAGAGATAAAATTTAAAATTCTAAAGGTTGTAATTTCGTTCCAAATATTCAATATTTACATCACCTACAACAGGAAAAACTTATATAACAACTTTGAATCATTTTAACTGGATGTAGAACGATTAAATTAAAAAATAATTTCAGATCGCTGAAAGGTCGCCAAAATGACACATTAAACAGATTGTTTTATAGGGAAAATTCGCAATTTTCAAATGGCGATAAAAGCGGAAGTATACATCTTACAATAAAGCTTAAAATATCATTGGATAGAAATTCTCGAGAGCTATCATATTTGTACAGGTCAAAAATTCGTCAAAGGTCAACGTCACAATATACGACCCTTCAAAGTTTTTAAAAATTTTAATCGTTAAAAAATCAAAATCAAAATCAAAATTCAAAAATCGGTTTCCATATATATTTCGGCAATCGGTTATAGATTCTATATACATCAAAATAACACAAATCGAATTATCCCCCGAGACCCTATTTCGATTTAAAGAAAAACACGCACAGTTAGTATAGAAGAAATTACAAAATTTTGAAATTTTTAAACGCGCAATTTTGACTAAAATACCAAGTTTGATATATTAATGGGAAGATGACATTAAGTGTAAAAGGAATATGTAAGAAATTCTGTCCTATGTAAATTAGGTCACGTGATAGAGCTCTTTAAAGTTAAAATTCGTGATTTTCAATAGGCTGCAAAACCGGAAGTAAACATCGGACAACAAAAGTGAAGATACCATTGGGTAGATATAATCAAGGGCAATAACTTTTGTTCAGGTGAAAAGGTCACCGAAGGTCAAGTTCGCGAAATATGACCTTTTAAATTTTTGACAATTACTGGAAAATTTCAACCGGAAATAAAAGAAAAGCAAAAGCGAAATTCAAAAATCCCTTCCCATACTTTTTTGCGCAATCGTTGAATGTTTTAAGAAAATCTAAAATTATGGAAATTAGATTTAACCCTGAGGCCCCATTTTGAGTTTTACAAAAGTTAGTCATATCAACATGGCGGCTGATCCGTTACTTCCGGTTCGGATTTTTTTAATTTAGCATCATTTAATAGACAATTGTAGCTAATTGCAAAATAAATTTTTTAAATATTTTCTATATTTCGGAAGTGCAAAATTCAACTTTAAAAGCAAATGACTTCAAAACCGGAAGTGATATCGAAATTTTGAAAATTAATTTTGGTTCGCAATCAAAATGTCTTTATATCTGTAAGTTTTCAAGTCGATCGAAAGAAAACTGTAGAAGTAAAAAAATGCTAAAAATTCAAAATTCAAAAAGTCAGCGACAAAGTTGGGAAATGTTTAATTCTCAAATTGCTATCTTTTAGAACTAAGTTTAATGTAGTTATCTAAAAAAGAACGATCAAAATTGGATCAAAAATAAAGCCGCAAATTGAAAAAGAAAGAAAAACTATGGAATGCGCTACGTCATTTCCTGTTTAAAAAAAATGCATCAAATTACATTCATTAACATTACTTTCACGAGTACGACAAGAAAATGGAAAGAGTGAATTCATAGCATATGTAGTTTTGGCTGGGCGCTCTGGGAAGAATTCGAAAAAAAAAAAAAAAAAAAAAAAAACATTTCGAAAACAAAGCAGTGCGTTCGAATGAACGCACTGCAACTAGAACTGTGAACAGCTCCGAGCGTGGCAACTATGCGTTATCCCATGGATTTCGAACATTTTGAAACTTCTAACCTGCTAGCTTTCAATTCCGGTACTTTTCAGCCTCCAATTGTGGAACAAGCGTAACAATATTGTTAGATCTATAGACAGCTGATGTCAAGGCCATTCTATATGGAAAATTTCAAGGTTATTGAAGGTGAAGGTCACAAGATTTAGAATTTCAAATTTTTAAAAAATTCAAACGGGCATAAATAATAAATGACGGACTAATTAAATTTTAAAGAAAATTTGCCATTCTCGGAAAAATGGCGCATGCGCAACTAGCAATTGGAATTTTTTTCTTCTCGGGGGATACAAATTATTTTGTATAGCTAATATATACTGTTTTTGCTTACATTCTTGAATTACACGGGATGTAGGGTCGCCTGAAATGAGATAAAAAACCGGAAGTCCCCACGCCCAAACCGGAAGTGATCAAAAAATTTTGATGATATATTTTTAATTGTGTTGCGTATTTATCTATATCCTGTAAATTTCAGACCGATCCGAACATTAGAGCCCGAAAGTGTAACATAACCATCCAAAATTGCAAAATAGTCAGATTTCGGTGGGCTATAAAACCGGAAGTTAATATTTGTCATGCAATATAAGCACATCTATAGACAGCTGAGGTCAAGGACATTCTACATCTCAAATGTCAAGGTCATTTAAGGTCAAGGTCACGAGATATAGAGTTTTAAATTTTCGAAAAATTCGAACGGGCATAAAAAAAATTCAAATTCGAAAATCAAAATTCTGTTCCCAACATTTTTTAAATAAAGTATCAAGGTTTCGATAAACACCAAAATCATAAAAATCGGTTAATAATTGGCGGACTTATTAAATTTTTAAGAAAATTTGCCATTTTTGAAAACTGCGCATGCGCAACATTCAATTTAATTTTTCTTCATTTCAGGGGATTAAAATCATTTAGTATAGCTAAAATATACTGATTTTGTTTAGAATCTTGAATTACATCGGAAGCAGGGTCGCCCGACATGAGACGAAAAAAACGGAAGTCCCCACGCCCAAACCGGAAGTGATCAAAAAATTTTGATGATGTAGTTTTAATTGCGCTGCCTATCTATCTATATCCTGTAAATTTCAGACCGATGCGACTATTAGGGCCCGAGCTAGCTTGAAATCTTATTTGCATAATATGCAATTAGCCACTTTCGGGTTAGCGAAAATTTCATGTTAGATATTCATTTTTGATTCCAGCCCATATAAAAACCATTGGTGAAAACAGAAATAGTCTATCTTTTTCCGTTTGGGCTAGCGAGCTTCCCAAAAAAAAAAAAAAAAAAAAAAAAAAAAAAAAAAACTAGAATTGCTTACAATTATGAACGTATTTCGAGAGCCTTAAAATATTATGTAGGCTAAATTTGCAATGACCTACATCTAGACGATATATTGAATATCATTTGACCTAGTTTTCAAAGTCATAAAATAATTAGGTCACACCTTCTGTAACGGTTAATGATGGCGAAAATATGAAAATTATCAATTTTTGCTGTATTGAAGTACACTTATCTCTATGAATTTTTTAAGTAAGCCAAATTAAAAAATATCTACTCGTAGACAATATATTGAATATTATTTGACCTAATTTTCAAGGTCATAGATTAAGTGGGTCACACCTTCCGTACCCGTTAAAGTGACCTAATTTTGAAAAAATCGAAATTTAAATAATTCGAAAGAAAATACGAAATTTGAAAATCGGTCTCCAAGAAAAGGTAGATAATGATCCATTGTATCTATGTGCTAAATTTCATCAAAATCGGTCTATCAGTAGTGTCTGAATTTCGGATTTAAGAATTGTAACGAAAATTCAAAATGGCGGCCGATATGGCAGCTTGACCTAATTATTTAGGTCAAATCAATTACTATTGACAAGTTATTTATAAAACAGTTTTCACTTTTCACCTAGCAGTTATAGACCCGAAGTTACGTAATTACGTCATTTGAGGCTAAACCGGAAGTGGAATTTTTTATTCCACTTTTTTTCAAAAATTATAAACATATCGCCTATCAACTGGTAAAGTTTCAAAATTTTACCATTTATATTAAAGGAGAAATCACGGTCTGAAATTTTTGCCGATGACCCTTGAATATTGAATTGCAAATCGTGGGTAAAATATTTAACCTAATTGCATAAAACCTATAATTGTTAGTTGACAAATACATTGAAGTTTTCAAATCTGAAAATCCGGTCAAAATCGAACTGAAAATAAACTTGCTAAAGCAAAAAAACCTGAACTTCCGGTTCTCACTTCCTGTCAGAGATAGAACTTCCGGTTTTGTTTTATTTGATAATAGAAATCATTCTAAGATCAACTGTAGATTTAGAATTTCTGCACCTTTTACCAGTTTGTCTGCAAACTCATCCAAGAATTACAAAAAAAAAAAAATAAAATAATCCGAACGATTACAATACGTTTTCGCCAAAGTCGAAATACGTAACTAGAACTGTGAACAGCTCCGAGCGTGGCAACTATGCGTTATCCCATGGATTTCGAACATTTTGAAACTTCTAACCTGCTAGCTTCCAATTCCGGTACTTTTCAGCCTCCAATTGTGGAACAAGCGTAACAATATTGTTAGATCTATAGACAGCTGATGTCAAGGCCATTCTATATGGAAAATTTCAAGGTCATTGAAGGTGAAGGTCACAAGATTTAGAATTTCAAATTTCGAAAAAATTCAAACGGGCATAAATAATAAATGACGGACTAATTAAATTTTAAAGAAAATTTGCCATTCTCGGAAAAATGGCGCATGCGCAACTAGCAATTGGAATTTTTTTCTTCTCGGGGGATACAAATTATTTTGTATAGCTAATATATACTGTTTTTGCTTACATTCTTGAATTACACGGGATGTAGGGTCGCCTGAAATGAGATAAAAAACCGGAAGTCCCCACGCCCAAACCGGAAGTGATCACAAAATTTTGATGATATATTTTTAATTGTGTTGCGTATTTATCTATATCCTGTAAATTTCAGATCGATCCGAACATTAGAGCCCGAAAGTGTAATATAACCGCCAAAATTGCAAAATGGTCAGATTTCGGTGGGCTATAAAACCGGAAGTTAATATTTGTCATGCAATATCAGCACATCTATAGACAGCTGAGGTCAAGGACATTCTACATCTCAAATGTCAAGGTCATTGAAGGTCAAGGTCACGAGATATAGAGTTTTAAATTTTTGAAAAATTCGAACGGACATAAAAAAAATTCAAATTCGAAAATCAAGATTCTGTTCCCAACATTTTTTAGATAAAGTATCAAGGTTTTGATAGACACCAAAATCATAAAAATCGGTCAATAATTGGCGGACTTATTAAATTTTTAAGAAAATTTGCCAATTTTGAAAACTGCGCATGCGCAACATTCAATTTAATTTTTCTTCATCTCAGGGGATTAAAATCATTTAGTATAGCTTAAATATACTGTTTTTGTTTAGATTCTTGAATTACATGGGAAGCAGGGTCGCCCGACATGAGACGAAAAAAACGGAAGTCCCCACGCCCAAACCGGAAGTGATCAAAAAATTTTGATGATGTAGTTTTAATTGCGCTGCCTATCTATCTATATCCTGTAAATTTCAGACCGATCCGACTATTAGGGCCCGAGCTAGCTTGAAATCTTATTTGCATATTATGCAATGAGCCACTTTCGGGTTAGCGAAAATATTATGTTAGATATTCATTTTTGATTCCAGCCCATATAAAAACCATTGGTGAAAACAAAAATAGTCTATCTTTTTCCGTTTGGGCTAGCGAGCTTCCCAAAAAAAAAAAAAAAAAAAAAAAAAAAAAAAAAAAAAAAAAATTATTTGCCACGCAATAAGAATACAGATGGGTAAGCTTCATATGATAAAATTTGATTTATGTTATAGCCATGTTTACATTTATATTTCCTTAAACTTCACGACATGGCGAATGTATAGTTCAGGTAATACCAGCATTAAACAGCAATTCGAAACAATAGTTGAAGGTATATTTTTCTTTTCGAGTGAGTTCGCCCTATAAGTTCTATTCTCTGACCCGATGACACCTCCCATACCCAAGGCACTATATAGTAGTTAGCACACAAAAACTCAAAACTCAGAAGTACATATTATAGTGTGTATTAGTACATTCGGTACCTCAGGGTGCATTTATTAGTCAAAATGCTTTTTGAATGAAATATATTTGGATCTACAGGTAGACCCATGCTGATTATGAAATGCCCCAAATACCTTCATGATTGTTTTGTTATTCCTTCACTCCCAAATATATACCTTCATGTTTGTTATACCCACTCCTCCATTTCACCCCAAAATACATACCTTGATGATTGCTATACCCATACCCACTCCTCCCACCCTTCCTTTCACCCTCAAATATATACCTTCATGATTGTTATACCCACTCCTCCCGTCCCTCCCTTTCACCCTCAAATATATACCTTCATGTTTGTTATACCCACTCCTCCCACCCCTCCCTTTCACCCTCAAATATATACCTTCATGATTATTATACCCAGTCCTCTCACCCCTCCCTTCCACCCCCAAATATATACCATCATGATTGTTATACCCACTCCTCCCATCCCTCCCTTTCACCCTCAAATATATACCTTCATGATTCTTATACACAGTCCTCTCACCCCTCCCTTCCACCCCCAAATATATACCTTCATGATTGTTATACCCAGTCCTCTCACCCCTCCCTTCCACCCCCAAATATATACCATCATGATTGTTATACCCACTCCTCCCATCCCTCCCTTTCACCCTCAAATATATACCTTCATGATTGTTATATCCACTCCTCCACCCACCCCTTCCGTTCACCCTCAAATATATACCTTCATGATTGTTATACCCACTCCTCCCACCCCTCCCTTTCAACCCCAAATATATACCTTTATGATTGCTATACCCACTCCTCCACTAGTGGGTTTCTCAGAAGTATCAATTTCCTGAGAATAACCTAAGGCGAACACATGACATTATGTAAGCTGGAGTAATTTATCTAGGTGTATGTGTGTCGGGTTGTTATTGTGTTGGACTATGTTCTAGTATTTGGTTGGATACAGTACAAAAAGTGCTTAAAAGAAATGGAGGACAGTTTCTAAACACTTGTAGCGTTCCACATGAGCAGGTAACGTATGACTATAATGTGAATGTTTAACACATTTATGGAAGACAATCCATAGTAATGGCTTTACGTCGTATATATATAAGTATTATTACATTATGCCACAGTATATTAATACATGGTTACGATTACAAAATAAAGTAGACTGAAATTGAATAGACAGATACTAAAAATAGAAATAAAATGTGGTATTATTATACTCTCTTTTGGATATGGAATGCCAAAACGGAAAGAATTCAAAATGAATAGGGGGGGGGGGGGATTTGGTATATGATTTCATGATTTTGGTGTATACTAGTAATTAAAATTCTTGGAATGTTATATAAATTTTTCGGAATAAAAAGTAAACTTCTTGGTGTAGCCTAATTTAACATCGTGGTATATCGTATGAAATTCTGGGTGTAAAATTGCCACTTCTTGGTATGGTATGCGATTTTCATATTGAATTTTTCTGTTTTGGCATTCAATACTAAGAATAGCTCACGAAGGCAAGATGCCATGGGTTGTTGAACTGTACCAGGCATTGTAATGTACATATTGTAATGGTTATATTTAGTACAGTTTGTCAAATAAAAAATACCCCGAGAAACCCCTACGCTACGGTGGCTCACATACGACACAATTATTTTTTTATTTTGAATTAAAAACTTTATTTTCCACCATGGCGAAAACTATTTTCACCTAGGTGAAAAGTGGGGGATAATTTCTGTATTTTGTATTTAAAAACATTTCCACCAAGGTGAAAAGTCTGGAGTTTTTGATTCAAGATTTAAAATAAAAATAATTATGTCGTATGTAAGCCACCGTATTAAGCTAATATGTGTGACTTGCATTTTAGCAGTGTTAAATAACCATAGGTCATAAACACATCGTTTTATAGACTTTAGGTTTTTCATAGGCATTCCATCCTAATATAGGTCCTTAACAAGCTTGACATAATGCGGTTTAAATAATCCCTGTTAGTCGCTCTTTGACATGCATCACTTTGAAGCCACAAGCCAATTGTGTAATGGACCGACGGACGGACAGGGGTGACGACAATTACGGTGAAAACGAACCATCATATTGTACTTTCGTTATGTTCCTATTACGTGATCCTGTCACATCAAAATTTTTGATTCGTACGAATTTGAGATGGCGACTTAGGGACTGAAACTTTGAAATTTTTTTTAACACAACCGCAGGTGTTACATGAATGGTGCAGGTGGATAATGATGGTATGGTTGAACTACAAAACACCGATCTTTCAAATAAATCGAGGTTTAGTGGATATGTTTAAAAACACCGCATCCGCTATGTAGCAGAAAATCCCCAATTTTGTTGCTTAGTTTTTCTGACTCTTCCCCCAGCTGTCCAAATAGCTATCAAAGGCTGGGTATAAAGTCAGTTTGTTTCGGACTACCTTGTAAGTAATCTATAAATAGAATTCCGGAATTTACCCCTGCCCTTATATTTGGATCAGCTTATATTTAGATCAGGGAATACCTAGGTATAATAAATGATGGAAATAGAAGAATAGAAAAGATGAAAATTTTGTTACTATTTTTGATTTAGGTGTAAGTTTGTATAATAACACTATATGGGTGGAAAAAGGAGGTGTAAAACTATAGTACGTAAAAGAGCATTAGAATAAGACTTGAGGACATATTGTCATTGACCCAATTTGTAAGTATCACAGATTATATGAAATTTATATGACTGTCTTTATATTAATATACATTTTCACTATTATCAGTCGACTTTCAAAAATCTCAAATAATGTTATTTTTCGGTAGCTTTGCAATATTTTGCGAGTTGAAACAACTCAAACGACAAATGTTTGATAAAAATTTTTTTTTTAAAATAAGGGGGGGGGGAATTTTTCCCGGTAGCCTATCCTGTCCACACGCACCTGTGCCATAGATGTATTGAATTAACGGGTAAAATCTTCGTGTAATCCTGATGAAATCACTCTCTATTGCCTTACAACATGGTTGGCACACTAACAAAAAAAAAAAAAACATCTATGTGGACCCATAAAAAAATATATATATGAATAGGGAAATATTGCTGATATTAAATACATAAACATCGCCATTTTCGGATATCTTAAAAAAAATTGTAAAGAGGTTTTCTGAAATCTTCATGTTTATTGGGGACACTTTTATCAGTGTAGGAACCAGATATGTTTCACTGAAAATTGGAATGGGGCAAAGCGATGCTATAATTTTAAAAAATACCTTACAATCCCTTTAACCTAAACATAAGAAAGGTTTTTTTCCGATTCACTTACAGCAAAAAACAAAAGAAAATTGGAGTTCCTACACCTAAAGCTTTTGGATGAAACATAAAAGTGGAGTAAAGCGATTCAGCTTATTAGATTCAAAATGGTACAGCATTCAATGCATTAACAGAAAAGGGCATAAGCGATCAACCACTGTATACTATTATATAATATTAATGTACCTTGCATCCATATCCCAATCATCTTTATGCTGATGAAATTGACTCAGTATTAAAGAAAATTGTCGTTTATTTTTCAGTAGCAAGTTATTGCCAAGCAAAGAAAGAAAAATGGCGACAAGTTTACAACATGGTCTGAGAGATGAACTGTCATGCTGTGTATGTCTAGAGCTCTTTACCAACCCAAAAACTTTGCCCTGCGAACACTCATTCTGTGAAAGCTGCTTAAATTCAGTTCAAAAACAAAAAACTCCATCATTAACATTAGTTGACTGTCCACTTTGTCGGCGAAGTTTTAAGTTTAATGCCGAGCATTATCCTAAGAAGAACCATGTTTTAGAAAGAATAGTTGAAGTCTACAAAGAGGATGCTATACGGAGATCTAAAAGCTGTTCAGATTTGAGTGCTATTGCTTCGAAGCAACCATCATCTCGTGTAGAGCCTTTACAGCAAACACCAGAGTTCTGCAGACCACACCATACCCCTCAAACCCAGAATGTACCAGTTAAACTAACAAATAGCATTTTAGATCTTAGAGCAACTTTCACAAATTGTGATCGTGTAGAAAACGAAGCAGAATGTTTAACACGTTGCACGGCATCCTGTACAGACCCACCAGGAAGAGCTGTTTTTCTCTGTGCGACCTGTGGTAACCAGTTCTGTAGAGTTTGTTGGGGCAGGGAACATGATCCTCAGAGGAATGAAGGTCACGATATAAATGTTTATATCACAGCCTTTCGGGAACCTGACGTGAGTTAAACCAAATACATTTTATGGATTTATTTATTTGAATCTAGTACTCAGGAAAAGTCAAGTCCCTTCATTTCTGTACGTTGATAGGCATCCTATCCTGAATACGGGTTTTGAAATTGTCTAATTAACGGAGGTATGATAAGAGATGTAGTTTGGATACGAAATCAGAGAATCAGTCCCCAAATTGATTGGAAAGAAAGAAAGAAACGAAAAGCTTGAAGTATAAAAATACACTGGTCGGTCATGAACCGATTAACTTATAGTTAAGTTCCGCATATCAAGATCACGTTCATACTCAGAGCCCCAACCTCCAGTTGTTCGTAGATTTGCTTCTGAAAGTAACTCGCTACAGTTTGATAACCAGTATACTGGTATTTTATTTGTTTCACTGTTTTATTGTCATTTTAGGGGAAAGATATACTCTGCAGTGTGTGTGATCTACAATCTTCAGAAAAGGCGAAAATTATCTGCTTGCAATGCAACGTGAACTTTTGTAAGAACTGTTATAAAATGACGCATCCTGAGATAAATATCCACCATTCGCTTGTCACGAAACCAGATATTATACACGAACAAAGATATTGTTCACTTTGTACACCCAGAAAGATTGCCACATCAATATGCACCATATGTAAAGATTTTTGCTTCTGTAAATCATGTTTACCAAAAGCTCCCTTGATGCATAGATGTTTCAATAATAACTTAAAGCTGTCGCATGGTGCAGCTTCTGTGGACAGACACTCGATTTCCGAAAATGAAATCAAGGTAAATGTATACAGATGTCTTCTTATGAGTTGCGAATGGAGGAGGTAATGACCGAACCCGATCTTTGTTTTCACTTTTCCTTTTTCTTCTGTATGGACTGTTCCGCCCCGTATCCTAAACGACAGAGCACGTCTAATTAGAAGATGACACTTTCTGTTTTAGATTTAGAGGGGGTTTATTCGATATTTAACCATGATTGAATCATTAGATCCCGAGACCGCTTGCAGTCGAGGGTCTTTAATGGTATATTCAAGCATGGTTAAATATCGAATAAACCCCCTCTAAATCTAAAACAGAAAGTCGTTTATCGGAATTGTACCACAAATTGTGATGATTTTGGTCCCGGACTCTTTTTTATGGATAATTTAGACATGGGCTATTCGGTTTTTATGACGTTAGGTGCAGTATGACGCACATAACAACAAACTGCACGTGCGCTATCGAATGAAAAAGAAGACATCCTTTATTAATTAACGCTATCGAATGAAAAAGAAGACATCCTTTATCATTAACATTAACAAGATTTGTAACTAGTTCGCTGAAATTAATACGCCAAATTGCAAAGACATGATGTCAAATTGCTATTAAACCCTATGTATTTCGACCAATCAGAACTCAGAATTTTTGTTATTTGTGGTACAATTGCTGATAGAAACTTTGCTCAAAAAGGCCCCTATAGGCTAGAATTTCTGTAAAGTTATGAAGTTATGTGGATTATCATCCCTACAGCAATTTCTCTGTTAAAGTTAACAATTATGCTGCTCTCGAAATAACATAGAACGTATTTAACCAAAATGATCTTTTACAGAAAAAAATGTTTAACATGATGCAGTTGAGGAAGGAACTTGTTCAAGAAATACCCAAATTTGCTAGGAAAATGGTAAGAATCTTCATTCATATTCGGTACTCAAAATCTAAGAAATAATGAAATATATACCGGGAAAAAATTTAAATGATTAACAGTCTATATTTACCAATAGTTTGATGAATTATTACTTAGATTTATGAACTATAACTTAGCTTTTGTGACTTGGATAAAGAAGGATTCTAGTTTTGGAACCAGGTAAGTCCACTGATAAAAAAAATATCGTAGAGTTATCCTAAATGGAAGATAACTATCTGTACCTGTATCTGTATTTACAGGCCACTAGAGGTAACACAGATCTCGGTGAAGGAGAAAGAGTAGTTTGTATAGAAGATGAGAAAAACTACAAATGTACTGTAAGATGGGTTGGAAAATCACAGAACAACGATTCAACCGTTGTGGGGGTAGAATTCGTAAGTGGGCTTGCACTTTTAGCATTTTCCGGTGTGTTCAGTTGTTGTCTCATTGAATTCTCAGAAGAGCAACAAGATAATTCACCAGTGTCTCCACTTTGGATCTACTGTGTGAGAACAATACTTGACCGAAATATATAACAGCTTTTTCTGACAAGTTATCCTAACCAGGAATTTAACATCTGAAGCATTCATACAAAACTGTCGAGTTAGAGATTAGAAATGGTTATAAAATGCGTTCGCGTGTGTTGTTTCCATTTTGTAACCAAACGTAGCTTCGTTTGTTAGTCAAATGTTGGAATTTATTTTTACAGGACGATCCTGTTGGAACGGGAGATGGCGCCTATAACGGTGAGAGAAAGTTCTCTACCTTAGACAATTATGCTGGTTTTATTGAACCTTTATATCTGATAAGGGAAAGCGACTACAACCCAAAGGCTTCCTTCGATATCCTCAGTGATTGTACAACAGGTCCAAGAAATGGTGAAGAATTGGATAATCTTGTAACAGATGGTGTAGAAGATGATCAACCGCAGGTACATATTAGGTTATGCTTTAAATATATTATAAGGTGCCGTTATTGTGCTAAAAGCTTCGTTGGTATGGTACGATTCAAATGCTACTTTTTCACTACATACAATATATGTATAGGGCTATCAAGTCTTCATCTGTGTAAGGTGCTACATATTTTTTGCAATTCTCCTTTCGATAAAAATTCTAAATCAGAACCTGATGCTACGCCTGCATTAGCTTCTCCACTTGCTCCAGATGCTAATATTACTATCCGTTACATGTTACATCTAAATAGCACATCTTTATTAGGTTCCTACATCTATACTAAATTCTCTATCTGTATTATAGTAATATGAGCAATGGGTATCATTGAAGATCATATTTTTCAGTTGGATGAAGACTTACAGATTCATTCCAAAATTTTATATACCAACCAATTGAATTCATCTTCTCTTGAGGATCTATCTATCCCAGCTGTGGTTAACGTAATCAACGATCCTGTAGCTCACACACCCCATCAGAAACCAGTTCCAAAACCACGAAAGAAATCAAAGAGAGAAAATAAAAATAACAACAATTCTTCACTGAAAATAGGAGATGAAGTTGCTTATTTTTACGAAGACAAAGGTATGTTTTGTAAGGCTATAGTGAAATGGATTGGTGAGTTACCAGACGCAAGAGAAGGAGCAATTACTATTGGAGTGGAATTTGTAAGTACTGTACAATTTTCTACTGTTTCCGTGTCCTGAATATTTCAGGACGCTATGATTGCTATTGATATGTAAGGACCTTTGTGATAGTGACATCAACGCCCAGTCTTAATGAAATTACAGGGAACACAGATGTCTGATTGAAAATCCATTGTCACTGAATCACATAAAATAAATAGAACCCTCTTAACAGTTCCCTTTAAAGGTATAATAGGTCTTAGAAAGAACATAAAATTCTAATTCACATATTTGACTACAATTCATCGCTTGCTCACTTTTTAAAATTCCAATTCCTTGTACTGTAGTTTAAATCTAATAATAATAATAATAATAAACTCTTTATTTTACATGGGTCAGAATTAGGCCCAATACACAAGGACATGGTCCTGTCTCACATTCAGCCCATGGGGCAATACATTGGAAAAAAAAAAAAAAAAAAAAAAAAAAAAAAAAATCGAAAATACATAATATCTCAATATACAATTCGTCTGAAATACTAAAAATACACAAGTACATGTGTATCAAATGGACAGAGATATGTTCCGGCGATCAAGTACATGACCACAAAATAAATATACAATACTCCACGTACAATTTGTTTAAAAATACACAAGTACATGTGCATGAATGGACAGATTTTCAACCTACAATTAGTTTATAAAATGGATGTAATATATAGTTCCCGCGGCCATGCACACGACCGCAAAAAATCACGTATTATTTCAACGTACAATTTATTTTGAAATACACAATTACATGTGTAAATAATGGACAGATTTATCTTCCGGCGATCAAGTACATGACAGCAAAAACCATATATCATTTCAATGTACAATTAGTTTTAAAATACACAAGTACATGTGTATAAAATGGACAGATTCATCATTCTGCGATCAAGTACATGACCACAAAAACCAAGGAATAGACAAGTACATCTGCATGAGCCGATCAGACATCAAAACATACATAAAAAAAAAAAAAAAAAAAAAAAAAAAAAAAAAGGAAAAAGAAAAAAGAAAAAAAGAATTGCCAAAGCGTAGTATGTAGTACGTATGTGGTTAACGTAATCAACGATCCTGTAGCTCACACACCCCATCAGAAACCAGAATGTGTATGTAAGCGTAGTATGTACATTATATTCGAGTGTACAGCTTTTTTTTGAAAATTTGTAAAGTGTGGGATGCAAACTTATTTGAACAATTGTCAATTTTAAACAGAAATATTAACCGTAGAACGAGTGCATTCTAAGACCTATTTTTCTTTTAAAATTGGCATCATTTGCAATGTACGTTACTAACCATGAAAAGAAGGGAATAGGTCTAATTGCATCACTATTGTAGTCTTTTCATTTGTCTTTGCAGGATGAAGCAATTGGATCCGGAACGGGAAAATACAAGGAACATAGACTTTTTTATGCTAAAATGAACCATGCATCATTGATTCCAATAGGAGGATTGCTGAAATATGAGGACGTTTTTATGTGAGGTCTATTTATCGGAATCTAATCGTAATCATAATAGAGTTATGCCTATTGTTTATTCCTACATAAGATACTATCTAAATCGTTAATATATTTTTTCTAATTTCTTTCATGGAGAGAAAAACTTCAATCTGATGTTTATGTTTTTATAATACATGTACATGGATTATTTAATTCAACTCCATTTCATTATTTGTGGTAACCTCGCCATATCTTCCTGAATAAATAGGACGTAAATGGAAAATCGGCAATCCTGGTATTATTATATTGCTCAATTTGATAATAAATCAGTATTTATAACACTTGTATATTACAATTGATCAATTCAATAGAGGTGTATTTATTTATAGGTGTATATGATATATATGTTTATGCATTTATTAGTATAACATGTACTTGGTATAAAGAAGTAAATTGTCTTATGCCTATAAATAAATCAAAAAGTCCAATAAAGGGTTACAAATGTAGACTTAAATTTTTGAAAAATGCTATAGTTCAGATAGAACTCTATCTCTATCAGCATGTTATAGCTTTAGTCAACCAAAGAATTTATTTACAGAACATAATATACTACCATTTTCGGGGATTTATTTGGGTCTTATTACAGATGTAATTAATTTCCATACGTACTAGAAATGCACGAAAATCACACAATTCGTTCAAAAAAATCTAATGAACAAAATATTTAGGAGCGTACTATATACTGGTGCGCATTATATTAGGGTGTATACTATATAAGGGTGCAGTATTAACACAGGTGTACAGTACACACGAGTGTGCATTCTATTCGGATGTACAGTATACACGGGTGTGTATTATTTTCGGGTGTGCATTATATTCGAGTGTACAGTATACCTGGGTGTGCATTATATTCGCATGTTTAGTATACCTGGGTGTGCATTATATTCGGGTGTATAGTACACACGGGTGTGCATTATATTCGGGTGTACAGTATACAAGGATGTGCATTATATTCGCATGTACAGTACACACGGGTGTGCATTATATTCGAGTGTACAGTATACACGGGTGTGCATTATATTCGGGTGTACAGTATACACGGGTGTGCATTATATTCGGATGTACAGTATATACGGGTGTGCATTATATTCGGATGTACAGTATATATGGGTGTGCATTATATTCGGGTGTACAGTATACAAGGATGTGCATTATATTCGGATGTACAGTACACACGGGAGTGCATTATATTCGGGTGTACAGTACACACGGGTGTGCATTATATTCGGGTATACAGTATACATGGGAGTGCATTATATTCGGATGTACATTATACACGAAAGTGCATTATATTCGGATGTACAGTATACACGGGAGTGCATTATATTCGGGTGTACAGTATACAAGGGAGTGCATTATATTCGGGTGTACAGTATGCACGGGTGTGCATTATATTCGGGTGTACAGTATACATGGGAGTGCATTATATTCGGATGTACAGTACACACGGGTGTGCATTATATTCGGATGTACAGTATACACGGGAGTGCATTATATTCGGGTGTACAGTATACATGGGAGTGCATTATATTCGGGTTTACAGTATACACGGGTGTGCAGTTTGTGTGTGTGTGTGTGTGTGTGCATTATATTAGGATGTACAGTATACACGGGTGTACATTATATTCGGATGTACAGTATACATGGGAGTGCATTATATTCGGGTTTACGGTATACACGGGTGTGCATTATATTCCGGTTTACAGTATACACGGGTGTGCATTTTATTCGTCTGACAGTACACACGGGTGTGCATTATATTCGGGTGTAAAGTATACATGGGTGTACTTTATATTCGAGTGTACAGTATACATGGATGTGCATTATATTCGGGTTTACAGTATACACGGGTGTGCATTTTATTCGTCTGACAGTATACACGGGTGTGCATTATATTCGGCTGACAGTATACACGGGTGCGCATTATATTCGGGTGTTAAGTATACATGGATGTACTTTATTTTCGGATGTACAGTATACACGGGTGTGCATTATATTCGAGTTTACAGTATACACGGGTGTGCATTATATTCGGCTGACAGTATACACGGGTGTGCATTATATTCGGCTGACATTATACACGGGTGTCGATGTGCATTATACTCTGGTGTACAAAATATATTTTGCTGCACATTGCCGCTCGTTTGTTAGGGAGGGTCTCCCTAAAGGAAAATTTTGAAAATTAGGATTGATACTTGATGTCCGACCTATACTTTCGGTCGTAGAGGCGTCAGAAAAAGAAATATCCAAGGTAGTATTTATGCCATGGGTATCTCTTTTTTGTGACCTTGTGATTTGAAATCTTCGTTTTTTCAACGGTTACTTTCGGTTTTACACCCTTCTGAAAATTGACTTTTTACTACCGACTCTTTGAAGCAGTATAAAAGGCATCAGTATTATTCTTACCAGTTTTCTATAGCGAAGGTGGGGGTTAGGTAGGGTTTGGGTAAGATAGGGTTTGGGTAAGATAGGGTTAGGACTTTAGATTAATGCGTCTTCTTTTCATTAACTAGGGTGAATTGATTCATTTACAGACCTTATATTAAATATGGATATATAACAAGACATCTCTGAAATATGTTTATTTCTTACCATCTGACAATAGAATCTTTTCCATCCTCTCTCTTTTTGGGAATCCCATTTGCATCCAAGGAACTTAGGACATACAATTATACTAAACAATATTTTGCTCTATTCAAAATGCATCTTTGAGATTTACAATTAATTTAATTAAACAAGATCTTAGGCAACATAGACACTTTTACTGAGAGGTGAATGCAATCTGCCTTGCTAGCTACATAAAGCACAGTTATTTTCAAACTAATCTCATTGTTTCTTGAGAAGAGCAACATTTTTGACCTAACTTCAGTTAAAGGTTAAATCCATTATTATGTGCCTTCCATGTCAATTCTTTGTTGTACCAAATCAATCATTTCAACAATCACTTCAGGTTTCAAAAGTTCTTTAACAGTAAATGATATTGAAGCTTCAAATGCATACATAATATTAGTGTCATATATAATCATATGATTGGCTGCTAGAGCTAAAATACAGTTTCTTAATCTGGCTACAACTTCTCTATCAGTCTGTTGTACTGGTTGTAAATTCTGTTCATATCCTCCAGTATTTTGGCTTTCGTCATCAATATTAGGCGTAATCCAAATATACCCGTTATTGCCCAAAATAACACTAGCGCCACAGGGTAGATTATGGAAGTGAGTTTTTCGTCTTTTAATTAATGAGGGTGAGATTGATAATAATGTCCCTTGACCTAATTTACCATATTTCAAACTTCGCGTATGTAACGATAAACAACCGTCTCCCATTACATTCTGAACCTCAGCACTGATTAAGTCCCCTTCTTTTAAATAATGCCTCATTAATTTTTCATCCTCCTCTGACCTTCTTCTTAATTCTCCTCCTGGCAAATTAACAGATGACAGCATCAAGACTGAATTTAATTTGGAATGAGTTTCAACTTTCCATCTTCGCTGACAGACCTCAATGATTCTCCCAATTACAACATCACCTATTTCTCCATTGTATCGTGTTTTTAATGGCTTCACACAAATCAGTTTATTGACATGTTCCACAACTCCCGCCACTGAAGCATGAAGTTTACCTTCTTCCATAAATGTTCCATGACCTGAAAGAAATATTGGAAATTCATAACAGCGACATGTGCAATGGCAACGATTAGTGTTTGATTGTGATATTGTCAAATGTCTGACTAATGATTAGGCTACAGAAGCACATTTAGCAAATTAGGTTAGTGTGAATTGAAGTATCAATATATTAACTTCTGGTACTTAAAATTTCAAAACTTAAATTGTAGAACAGAAATTGATTGAAATTTCGTATACTTGATTCAAACAATGCCATGGGGGATAACTCAAAACTCAACACAAATTGTTTACACATTTTTACAATTTTTTTTCTAAGGTAGTAAATCTAATAAATATTTATCTGCAACTACTAATTCAAGGGTAAACGTATTGGAAAATTATTAAGTAGGAGCGTGGGAAATAGCTCCAACCAAGCCCCAACAATGTATAGGCTATAGCCATAAGCAAAAGGATAAAAATGGAGAATCCTTGACATGCTAATTTCTACTTTGTAAATTGTCTCATCTCCAGTAATTCCATACAAACCTCTCATGAAACCAGAATCAGAAGTGATCACATCTCCAGGTGTCACCAAATTCTTAATTTCATCAACATGATCATTTTTCTTTTTAATCCCACGTGTAGAAACCAATCTAATATCAACAGTAGCCATTTTGAAGTTCACTCGATTGGTCTAGTTTGATACGACTATTATGGAAAAAGAAAGTGTGGGGTAGAAAATAAATTTAGAGTTAAAATTGTTTTTCTATGAGCCTTTAAAATAATTTTGGAAGCTAAAGTACGTATTTTAGATAGATGAACTATTATTATATGCCGGTTGAGCCTCATGTCAAAACATGGATCGAACGCATTCTGTCACGTGACGAGTATGTTTTACTAAATCACGTGATAGAGGTAAACATCACATGTTTTGAATCGATTGAAAACTTCAAATTTTTTTCGATTTGGCTCATTCTCTAGTTCGTTTCAATATGTCACTGTGTCTAATATTAACCATCATATCGTGTCTCTTTCTCGGTCTAGGAAATACAGCGTGTCCGTGTTCAACTACGGAGTTATGTGAACCGATAAAGAACACGACAAGAAAAGAGGTGAAAATCTTTACTTTACTTTATAATATGTTGTATTCTGTATGGTAGGGCATGTATGTCAAAATTCAAGTTTTCCATGAAGCATGAAGGATTTCAAGTCATTCTCTCTGATAAAGTTCATTTTTTACCAAACTTAGTATTTTATTTAACTGTTGTCTGGTTATAACTTATATATTGCATCTGTATGTAATGAAAACTAATTACTTAAATGATATTGGCTTCCAGCTGATCTTTTAACTTCACCAGACTCACTGGAAAGGGAAATCAGTCCAGTGAGTGGCTGGTAAAGCCCTGGATACCAAACAGAGTTTAATTGTCAGAGACATTCGCAAGGGATACCTGGTTTTCATGCAGTTCTATATGTAGAATCTGTCCTAGTAATGTAGGATTTTTATATGTAGAAAAATTCTGTAATTTTGAAATGTAATGGGTGCTATTTACTACAGGTGTTTATATTTTCTCTGAGTGAAGAGAAGGAAGTTTGGAGTAAATATGATTATAGTAAAGTGACAACAGTAGTTATGGTGGGTTATCACAATGATGAGTTGATGTGTCATGCTCACAGTAATGGTGTCAGAGTTGTCATGATAGGTAGGTGAAACAAAAGAAAAAACTATATTTAATAACTTGCGTATCCTTTCTACCAGCTGGTCCCTGCCTGAACCTCTTGGCATTGATCTTTACCAGATTATCATGACTTATTTACAGCTGGGTTGACTGGAATTATAAACAAGGATGACTTATTCAATATTATTAAACTTTCATGGAGATTGAAACTTACAGCTGTCATTTGCTTCAAGTAACTTTGACGTTATTCTTTAAAATTTTACTAAGCTAAAATCCAGATGTTAACAAATACAGTAATTTATTTAGTTAGAAAACTGAATTGTAAATTGATTTTACTGACTGGATAACTTGAATACTGATATCAAAATTAGATGTTACTAAGATAAAGACAATAAATGGTTGATAGTCAAAAATTATCATTTTTATGAAACTTTGAAAATATCTTGTATGACTTTACAAACAACATAACAGGTAGTTTATAAATAATTTATTCAGTTTGTAACTTTGTGAATGTATCATTTCACTCTAGATAATTATATATTCAGTGACATAGAATCTCTGAATGCTTTATAATGGTAACTTCCTTATCAATTTCTTATGAGTCAGTTTCATTTCCAAATAATTGTCATAGAAAAGAATAAAATCTTGTTGGATATTTAAACAAATTCTCTCACACTGTCATAGATTTGTTTAATATACCGGTAACATTGAATCATTTTGAGGCCAAACACTAAAACTAGATTAATTTTTAAAGTTAAAACATTCTATTTCTATACATCCATTTAAAACAAATTTAGTTTGAACAAATAGGTACACAGATTTAAGAAATTTTTCATGTATAATTTATGCTCTTTTTCGATAATAATAAATGTTACATATTTTCTCTTTTAAACATTAGCTAATCATTTGTTACCATGATTTTTAATTACCAAACCTTCAATAATAGATAAGAACCAAATTAAGATCAAATTACTTTTCATTGGGTTCTATGTCTGCCACTTTGGAATCTATGCTATCAGTGTCCCAGTCTAGGAATGCGTAATATTAGAATATCAGAATTCAGAAAACCTTTTATATGATTAGAGGATCTAAAACTTGATAGTTGCATTGCCAAAAACAGAGATGTAAATATTTATTTATTGATGTGGTCTGGTATTAAGGTTTAAGATTGTGTAAACACACAGTAAGCTGTGGATACAACCCTATACAATGTATTTATCTAGCCCTGTCTTTGTTGAAATTGGCAACCTCTCTGTCTTATTCAATATTAAGTATTTTCTTTTAAAATCCCTCTGTTACAGAATGGTTGAAATTTGTACTGTATACATCATTAACTGAAATCAAACTCAAATAGTTTGAAACAATTCACATAATCTTACAGATCATATCTGTCAATTCATTTATGCCTTTTTGGACAATGTCTCACACTAATGAAGTTCTATTGAAATAAGACAAAAACTACATGTAACTTTTTACCTAAATATATGGCAGTCATTTTTGTTATATGGTGCACTTTTATAGTTTTCAACAGATACGCATAACCTACCTCTCCAACCCACATGCTTTGTCCTTGTTTATCAATTAGCCATAAAATTAATGAACTTGATGGGTTTGATTTTCAGCTGATATCAATAAAAATAACCTTATAAGTGCCAGTGAAAGAACTAAATGTGTTAAAAAAAATTATGCTATTTGATGCACATTTATAGTTTTCAACAGATTCTTATGAAACTAGGTGGAACTAATTGTTATCTCTCAAAAACCACCTGCTTTGTCTTAACATTAATATATAACTTGTTGTGTTTGATTTTCAGCTGATATAAATAAAAGGAACCTGATTAATGCCAGTGAAAGAACTAAATGGGTTGAAAACATTGTGTATAACGTAACAACACATCATTTGGATGGGGTCAATATTGATTTTGAACAGACCATAGCTAAGAATGAGGTTGATCTTCAAAGAGCTCTGACTTCCTTGGTTGCTGAAGCCAACCAAAAACTGAAAGAGCAGTCAAAATATTTCCAGGTAATATTTATCTTTCCTAATTGTAAGTCAGTATGAAGAGAGATTGTGTTATACTGTCAATGATTGTTCAAATAAAACCCATCACAAAAGGACATTGAATTTTTGATATTCATAACACTATTTTGAGGATTGAATATGAATTTAAAGCATTATCTGACAATATACTGTAAATAATATGACTTACAATATAACACCTCTATTATGACATGATAGGACTTTGTCATGTTGGGTGCTGTCTTTTGTTGTATGATCTGACTTTGACCGTCTGTAATCAGTTACAAATTGGTGATCATCAATATTCACTGAAATTACCTACCCAGTTTTACAAGCTCTCTTTAGTTTTAGTGGAATTGAAGTAAGCACAGATATCTGATTGAAAATTGAAATAGTTGAAAATAGATGCTATCGGTGTCCCAAATACCCATTCAAGAGAAAAGCTCTATACAAACCTGTGATATTTTTGAAGGTTACTGTTGATGTAGCATGGAGACAGCCCTGTGTTGATGATAGATGTTATGATTACTATGCTTTATCTAAAGTCAGTGATTTCCTATTTGTCATGGCCTATGATGAGAGATCACAGATTCTAGGAGAATGTATTGCTGGGGCTAATTCAGCTATTACTAATGCAGCTATAGGTATGTGTAGTTTTAATTGCGTGGCAAATAAAATTTGTCACGCTTTGTTTTCGTTTGGATTATTTTTTTTTTTTTTTTTTTTTTTTTTTTTTTTTGGGAAGCTCGCTAGCCCAAACGGAAAAAGATAGACTATTTCTGTTTTCACCAATGGTTTTTATATGGGCTGGAATCAAAAATGAATATCTAACATGAAATTTTCGCTAAACCGTAAGTGGCTAGTTGCATAATATGCAAATAAGATTTCAAGCTAGCTCGGGCCCTAATAGTCGCATCGGTCTGAAATTTACAGGATATGGATAGATAGGCAGCGCAATTAAAACTACATCATCAAAATTTTTTGATCACTTCCGGTTTGGGCGTGGGGACTTCCGTTTTTTTTGTCTCATGTCGGGCGACCCTGCTTCCGATGTAATTCAAGATTCTAAACAAAATCAGTATATTTTAGCTATACTAAATGATTTTAATCCCCTGAGATGAAGAAAAATTAAATTGAATGTTGCGCATGCGCAGTTTTCAAAAATGGCAAATTTTCTTAAAAATTTAATAAGTCCGCCAATTATTAACCGATTTTTATGATTTTGGTGTTTATCGAAACCTTGATACTTTATCTAAAAAATGTTGGGAACAGAATTTTGATTTTCGAATTTGAATTTTTTTTATGCCCGTTCGAATTTTTCGAAAATTTAAAACTCTATATCTCGTGACCTTGACCTTAAATGACCTTGACATTTGAGATGTAGAATGTCATTGACCTCAGCTGTCTATAGATGTGCTGATATTGCATGACAAATATTAACTTCTGGTTTTATAGCCCACCGAAATCTGACTATTTTGCAATTTTGGATGGTTATGTTACACTTTCGGGCTCTAATGTTCGGATCGATCTGAAATTTACAGGATATAGATAGATACGCAACACAATTAAAAATATATCATCAAAATTTTTTGATCACTTCCGGTTTGGGCGTGGGGACTTCCGTTTTTTTTTTATCTCATTTCAGGCGACCCTACATCCCGTGTAATTCAAGAATGTAAGCAAAAACAGTACATTAGCTATACAAAATAATTTGCATCCCTCGAGAAGAAAAAAATTCCAATTGCTAATAAAATTTATTTATTTTTTTGTAAAATTTTTGCATACAAATTCAAAAAATATCTCTTTATAAAGCTGTGAATTAGCAAATTATCACATAGCTTGAATTTTCTCTCTATGTTAATTACAACCAAAGTTACAAAATAATGTTTAAATTTGAATATAGAGAGTTTAAATTTCATGACAAATTGACATCTTACTACCTACTTAAATTTTAGTTTGGAATTTATGTAAATATTTTACCGAAATCTTAGACATGTACAAAAATCTAATAAGGAACTGATAGTAGAAACTTATAGTAGAAAAAATTGCCTATATAGCGGAAAGTTTACGCTTACAATTGTAGGCTGAAAAGTACCG
Source organism: Nipponacmea schrenckii (assembly GCA_030562195.1). Lineage (NCBI taxonomy): Eukaryota > Metazoa > Mollusca > Gastropoda > Lottiidae > Nipponacmea > Nipponacmea schrenckii. Next base: position 19,584,298 of record CM060201.1, read on the forward strand.
GAATTGAAAGCTAGTAGGTTAGAAGTTTCAAAATGTTCGAAATCCATGGGATAACGCACAGTTGCCACGCTCGGAGCTGTTCACAGTTCTAGTATTGATCTTGATTTTGTAATATTTACTGATACAAATAATGTGAATGAGGGATGTGCACTTTCTGACATTTTGATATTAATGCAATTAATAATGAACACAGTTTTTATGGTATTCTATTCAACAATTTAATACAAAATACACAATGTTTCAACAATTACACTGTGGTCATCAGGTGAACAAGACTAAAAACGTTGTGTATTATTGTATTGAATTGAGGAGTAGTATACCATAAAAACTGTGTTCATTATTCATGTGCTTCCTACCCCTAAATGTCGCTTAAGGATTATTAATGAAATAAGATTAAATTTCAAAGATTTTAATAGGATTGAAACTGTTTTGGACTATTATGAGTGGTCACTTTTTTTAGATTTTTATCGCGTATGCAAATGTTCTTAATATGTATTTTCTGATGGTAACTTGATCTGCAAACGTTTTGTCAAAGATAACTTTCCTAATTACACGAAGCTGCTGCATAAGTATTTTGCACATATATGAATGTATTTTACCCACCTCTAGGAATGAAGAGCTATTTAAATCTGAATATACCAGCAGATAAGTTAGTATTTGGTGTACCATGGTATGGTTATAAATATCAATGTTTACAGTTTGATTCTAAGGTAAGCCTATTAGTGGCAAAAGACAATTAAAATAGAATTCAATGTAGGCCTACTTATATTCAGTTTATTTAAGCAAATAAGTTGTTCTTGAGCAGAGTACCATAAATCCTAAGAATAAATTTTTGCACTCAATTTTCACCCTATATATGCAGAAAATGAATTTTGAAATCTTAAACTTATAAAATCTTTGTAGTACATTATATACTCTTCTTTTCCAGAATAATAAATGTTATATAAAGAAGGTGCCATTCCGAGGTGTAGAATGTAGTGATGCTGCCGGGCAACAAGTTGATTATAAAGACATTGCTAAACTGGTAAAATCTAAACGCATCAAAATACTGTTTGATAATTCCACCATGACACCTTTCTTCAATTATCAGGTGAGAGATAGCATATTATTTTATATAGAAATAATAAAACAGAACCTTAAACACATGTTTCACATTGTATGATCTAAAGACTAGGCTATTAGTCAGACTGTTGCTAAGAGTGGGGTTATGGGGTATGTTGTTGAAATAATGAAATTTGTTCATGTGGGCCTGCTTCAGACAATTGATCCACTTTAGGCTTATGAGAGTGTACATCATTGTAGAGCACCCTGTCATAAAATTTATTTTGTCAATGGTCCCAATTGTAACAAGACAATTGTGACCATTGGCAAAATAAATTTTATGCTCCCCTTTGATCTTATGATATTTGGTCACCATTGTCAATTCTTAAAAAAAAAATGGTCAACCATTACACCAAAAACTTCAATCTATAGGTAGTTAGTGTAGTACCAACAGATTAATTCCATCAATATCTCAATGACAGTCTACCTGATTTTGCCAACAGTGTTCTTTTTTTCCAGGACAATGGGAATGACTATCAGTTATGGTTTGATGGCCCTCAAAGTCTGAAACTCAAGTATTTATTAGCAGTGAAGAATGGACTAAGAGGTGTTGGAATGTGGAATGCAGATTCTTTGGATTCTTCCAACACTATCAGCGCTCAGCTTCAGAGAAAAGAAATGTGGGGAGCATTGCCAGACTATAACTAGTAATGAAAGTGTCACATGTGTTCAGTTTTAGATGTATGTTTAGTTTGTTTGCAAATCTTTCCTGTTCATTTACAGCCATTTCCAAACAAAGATCAAAGCCTTCTGAACAACCATGAATATTGAATACATAGGTTTAAGGATTCCATATTGAATACATAGGTTTAAGGATTCCATATTGAATACATAGGTTTAAGGATTCCATATTGAATACATAGGTTTAAGGATTCCTTATTGAATACATAGGTTTAAGGATTCCATATTGAATTCATAGGTAATGATTCCATATTGAATACATGTACATAGGTTTAAGGATTCCTTATTGAATACATAGGTTTAAGGATTCCACATTGAATTCATAGGTTTAAGGATTCCATATTGAATACATAGGTTTAAGGATTCCATATTGAATACATAGGTTTAAGAATTCCATATTGAATACATAGGTTTAAGGATTCCATATTGAATACATAGGTTTAAGGATTCCACATTGAATACATAGGTTTAAGAATTCCATATTGAATACATAGGTTTAAGGCTTCCATATTGAATACAAAGGTTTAAGGATTCGATATTGAATACATAGGTTTAAGGATACCATATTGAATACATACCGGTAGGTTTAAGGATTCCATATTTTATTCATAGGTTTAAGGATTCCATATTGAATACATGTACATAGGTTTAAGGATTCCTTATTGAATACATAGGTTTAAGGATACCATATTGAATACATAGGTTTAAGGATTCCATATTGAATACATAGGTTTAAGGATTCTATATTGAATACATAGGGCTAGTATAAGAACTGGGGTCTTATTAACAAAAATAGAACTAAGTTAAAAATCTAATTTGATGATATATTAAAATTGATTTTAGTGTTTGACTAATGAGATGAATTGAATACTAAAATCATCTTAAGTCTAAATTTTGAGAATAAGGCCCTGTATGGAACTAATATACAGCTTCTAATTTAATCCAAAAGAAAAATCTCTAATATTCTTGAGGTGGCATTTCTCCATCTAAGGATAGATCCACTCGTTTGAAAATGCTCAACATATTATGGGCTTGATTCTTTGAATTAAGTTCACTATAGGATCTCAAACTACATTTAGGTTCATCATCTTTAATTGAAATGCAAATTTCCTTAACATAGTTAGTGATATGCATTAGTTGTGATAATCAATAGGTAATTATTTGTGACTATCAATAGGTAATTATTTGTGACTATCAATAGGTTATTATTTGTGACTATCAATAGAAAATTATTTGTGATTATCAATAGGTAATTATTTTTGACTATCAATAGGTAATTATTTGTGACTATCAATAGGTAATTATTTGTGACTATCAATAGGAAATTATTTGTGATTATCAATAGGTACCGGTAATTAGTTGTGATTATCAATAGGAAATTATTTGTGACTATCAATAGGTAATTATTTGTGACTATCAATAGGTAATTATTTGTGACTATCAACAGGTAATTATTTGTGACTATCAATAGGTAATTATTTGTGACTATCAATAGGTAATTATTTGTGACTATCAATAGGTAATTATTTGTGACTATCAATATAAAATTATTTGTGACTATCAATAGGTAATTATTTGTGATTATCAATAGGTACCGGTAATTAGTTGTGATTATCAATAGGAAATTATTTGTGACTATCAATAGGTAATTATTTGTGACTATCAATAGGTAATTATTTGTGACTATCAATAGGTAATTATTTGTGACTATCAATAGGTAATTATTTTTGACTGTCAATATGTAATTATTTGTGATTATCAATAGGCTATTATTTGTGACTATCAATAGAAAATTATTTGTGATTATCAATAGGTAATTATTTGTGACTATCAATAGGTAATTATTTGTGACTATCAATATAAAATTATTTGTGACTATCAATAGGTAATTATTTGTGACTATCAGAGGGAAATTATTTGTGATTATCAATAGGTACCGGTAATTAGTTGTGATTATCAATAGGAAATTATTTGTGACTATCAATAGGTAATTATTTGTGACTATCAATAGGTAATTATTTGTGACTATCAATAGGTAATTATTTGTGACTATCAATAGGTAATTATTTGTGACTATCAATAGGTAATTATTTGTGACTGTCAATATGTAATTATTTGTGACTATCAATATGTAATTATTTGTTTACTGATTTATATACTTTATTTTTTACAGAGTATATCTATTATCTATATTAATCATTCCAACAATTGTTATACATTTGTTATTGTAGAAGAAAATCACTATTTAATGTTAAGGTTTATACATATGTTCATGTTTCATGTTATTTAAGTCAGACCAATGCTTTTCTTATTTTACTGATCCTCCTACCTGGAAATTTCAGAATACCCTCCCCAAAACAAAAATTATATCCCCTATTTTGCCATTGTCATAAACTCACATTTTAAATAGAATATATGATTTTAGATTAAATCAATATTGAAAAAGAAGGAAAATCCAGGTCTGGTTTTCATAACAAAAAAAATTTCCCCTGTCCTTCATACAAATTTTATTACCCTCCTGTCTCTACTGCTTATGATAGGAAAAAATCAGTAAAATAAGAAAACTAGAATTGCTTACAATTATGAACGTATTTCGAGAGCCTTAATATATTATGTAGGCTAAATTTGCAATTACCTACATCTAGACAATATATTGAATATCATTTGGCCTAGTTTTCAAAGTCATAAAATAATTAGGTCACACCTTCCGTAACGGTTAATGATGGCGAAAATATGAAAATTATCAATTTTTGCTGTATTTCAGTACACTTATCTCTATGAATTTTTTAAGTAAGCCAGATTAAAAAATATCTACTCGTAGACAATAAATTGAATATTATTTGACTTAATTTTCAAGATCATAGATTAAGTGGGTCACACCTTCCGTAGCCGTTAAAGTGGCCTAATTTTGAAAAAATCGAAATTTAAATAATTCGAAAGAAAATACGAAATTTGAAAATCGGTCTCCAAGAAAAGGTAGATAATGATCCACTGTATCTATGTGCTAAATTTCATCAAATTCGGTCTATCAGTAGTGTCTGAATTTCGGATTTAAGAATTGTAACGAAAATTCAAAATGGCGGCCGATATGGCAGCTTGACCTAATTATTTAGGTCAAATCAATTACTATTGACAAGTTATTTATAAAACAGTTTTCACTTTTCACCTAGCAGTTATAGACCGGAAGTTACGTAATTACGTCATTTGAGGCTAAACCGGAACTGGAATTTTTTTTTTCATATTTTTTCAAAAATTATAATCATGTCGCCTATCAAGTTGTAAAGTTTCAAAATTTTACCATTTATATTAAACGAGAAATCATGGTCTGAAATTTTTGCCAATGACCCTTGAATATTGAATTGCAAATCGTGGGTAAAATATTTAACCTATTTGCATAAAACCTATAATTGTTAGTTGACAAATACATTGAAGTTTTCAAATCTGAAAATCCGGTCAAAATCGAACTGAAAATAAACTTGTTAAAGCAAAAAAACCTCAACTTCCGGTTCTCACTTCCGGTCAGAGATAGAACTTCCGGTTTTGTTTTATTTGATAATAGAAATCTTTCTAAGATCAACTGTAGATTTAGAATTTCTGTACCTTTTACCAGTTTGTCTGCAAACTCATCCAAGAATCGCAAAAAAAAATAAAAATAAAAAAATAAAATAATCCGAACGATTACAATACGTTTTCGCCAAAGTCGAAATACGTAATAAATTGTTGTTGCCTCTATTCATTCTTGTTATTTGTTGAGCCTTTACCATTTATAATTTTTGGATCAAACTTTATATTTTGCCATTCTACTATATCATTTTGTAGACAACCAGCTTGGAATATTTAAATTTCAACATATAATTGAGCTAAAAGATATGAACAGGGTTAAGAGTGATCTTGCTCCGTTTTTTTTTTTTTTATACAGTTTCTATCTCATAGGATAAACGATTATTAAAAGGTATATTTAATAACAAATATCTAAAATTTTGTGTTCATTCTACCTTAATCTCGATTTCAGACTGTTGTATAGTGAAACACAACATGAAATGATACCTAGTGCGCATGCCTTATTTCAAATATGTTCCAGAGTGACCCAACAATAGTTTAAAGTAGACTTGTAGAAACATAGACAATCTCACTGTGATATCATTTCAACTGACATCAAATCGTTAAATTTCATTTCACATTTATTGCCCATTTTGAATTTAAAAATTATTATAAAATATTCATTTGTGTTTTAAAGGCCATACAAGATAACAGGATTTGTACCCTGTTCCCCCCTAAAAAATTGGTTTGAGCTCCCATAACTATTGTCTCAAAAGATGCATCAAATCAATTCTAATTTTCAAAATTTTTTTAGGGCAGAATTCTCTCTGATGCACCAGAGTTGGTGATTTGGCAATTTTTTCTTGAGAAGACAGTTGAAAATGGAAAATAGTATGCACTCCACTTAACAGCTTAATTTGTATCTCGACCTAGATAAAAAAAAAACAGTTTTCCGCCAGTTCGGTAAAAGACTTAGGGTAAAGCCTCCAACTAGCTAAACCTAAGGCGTTTACGGAGATCTCGGTGGCCTGGCGGGTTTAACGATAGCTTCTCAACCTTTTGCTCGACAACTTTGGGGTCGGGTGTTCGAATCCCTGTTCAAGCTTTTTGCATTTTTTATTTTTTATTAAGTCAAACTCTGTCTTTTCTCTCATTTTTATCATAGAGAAAAGAATTATCAACGCTGGATTAGGCTGTGCATAGCTAACCCTAATTGGCTTTGACTGCTTATTAACCCTTTCGGAGCCACTGGCAAGTACCTTATGGATTATTTTCGGACCCTGAAAGCCCTCTAATTCAATGTTTTCTACACCAATTCGGTTGGACAAGATGCGCAACGATGAACTCTTTCGTTTGATATGCTGAAACCATATCTTCGAACCGGTTTTAGCCCTTCCTGAGCAAATACTGTTTGACTTTAAAAAACAGTTTGACACTAGCTCAGTAAAAGACATAGGGTTAAGCCTCCAACTAGCTAACCCTAAGGCGTATACGGAGGTCTCGGTGGCCTTGCAGGTTTGCCGATGGCTTCGCAACCTTTTGCTCTATGCTTTGAGGTCGGGTGTTCGATTCACCGTTCAAGCTTTTTTGCATTTTCATTTTTTTTATTAAGTCGAACACTGTCTTTTCTCTCATTTTTATCATAGAGAAAAGAATTATCAACACTGGATTAGGCTGTGCATAGCTAACCTTAATTGGCTTTGACTGCTTAGTAACGCTTTCGGAGTTACTGGCGAGTAGCGTATGGATTGTTACTGAAATGACAGTATCAAATTAAAATCTAACATTCATTTTATAATATTTAATTTCGCTGGAACAAAATATACATAAATCATGGAACTTATAGTAAAGTGTGTCAGATTACAATTGTTTAACAGAAAGAGACCCTTAAAAGGACAATGATAATATTTTTTTTTTTGTTTTTTTTGTTGATAATGAAGAAAATAAAGAATAATGATACAATAATATTAACAGACATACTTTCTCACATACAGTAAATAACTTACATTTCAAATTTATCTTAAAACCAAAAGTAAGTGCCATTTAAGAATTGATAGCAAAATTCTCATCTAATTAACAATACATTCTTAAAGGGTTTGAAGAGCAGTTTTCTTGTATGTGTATCAGAGACACTGGTAGCACTGATTTTCCAATATTCAATTAGTTAATTGGACTTAAATTATATGTCACCATATAAATGGACTTTATGATAGCGATCTCATAAAAGGTCTTGGAATGAACATAAAATCTGAAAATTTAAACTTGGTCAATAAGAGCTCTATTCATCAGTAGATATACCTGCTGCCATCAATAACATAAAAAAATAAATAAATATCCAAAAAACAAGTAATTATCAAGATAAATGTATTTGATTATTGAAAAACGCTTAATAAATTGATTAAGCGTTTTTAAAAATGACTTAGTTTTGTGAGTTGCCCAGATTTTAAGTGATTCTGTTACTATATGTAAAGTTCACTTGAGAACTAAAATTTTATGTTCATGCTTAGACGCAGTATCCCTTTAAATGCTTACTGTTAGTGAACTGCTAGTTCTCAGTTCTTTGACTGAAAATTGTAAAGTTTCAAATTGATAACATCAGTGTCCCTGATACACACAAAAGTGAAAAAACCTCTTTACAATCCCTGTAAGCTATGACCAACTAAATAATGCATTAAAACTCTTTTATAGTCCATGGCACTTTCATAATTCCGATTTAAAAAGGTAAAAGCGATATCACACACACAGTTCATATATAACAACTTGTAACCCAAATAATGATTGAAGAAAGAGTTTAACCAAATGTTTCCTGTGAAGCGTAGACAATGTACAGGAATCCATCTTGGTCTTTCTCTTGTTCGTAGACCTGTGAAATAGGAGCTGTGTTACTGACCATGCTATGATTATTAACTAACAGATAGAAAGCTTGACTTGGATGTAACTGTAATCTACGTCTAAAATAGAGAAATATTGGAATATTAAAGGGGAGTAACCTAAACTAATTATACAATACATTTTCTTTTTTATTTATCAAAATATCTGTTACCGTTTTGAATGAGTTGTTACCATTTGGACTTGTAAAATCTGTTATCGTTTTTACTATTAAAATTTTAGCTAGTATTCATATGCAAAGATCAAAATAACAAGAACTGTCTCCTTTATAGACATGTTTATTATGGAGGGACTCATATTCTTGGAAACAATCTAATTTTCAAAACAATTTCACTGTTACTTTCAGTTTTCTCTTTTAGCATATGATACGAATATGTCAAAATATATGCCAATTGAGAAATATGCAAAGAAAGAGTATATCCATATTTGCAAGGATAATATCTTAAAATCTACAGGTATCCTAGTACCAAATTTCATTGCATGAATCTTTTCAAAATGACCTTTCTTATATTGTCAGTTTTCATTCATATGTGGTCAAATACAATTAAGGCTTGCATGAGAGTTGGGCTCATATTAAACCAGTTGTTTGAAATTTACCGTACTATTAATTCTTCTAAAAAAAGATATATAAAATTTACCTGATGATTTTAACTAATTCCGACATGTTGACATTATCAGGAACCAGAAACTTGGTTTTATCCAACATGGGAAGGCTCTTCTCATTCTCATATCTTTCAATAATTACCTGGAAATATAAGAAAAAGGATATAATCTATACTACCTGAGATGAAACTTGTGGAAGATTTTTTCACAAAATCAGAAAATCTTAACCATTAGCAAGGTACCGGAAACTCTTTCTAATGTTCCATATACCAACAGATTGTTCACAGTATTTTGTTCCCTCATGGTAGCTTTAGAATTTCCCTTAAAACTTCAAATTTAACTGTTAGTTAAATTTTGTTCATACTGTGGAAATAAGATTCCACTAGAAACTATACTGGCTGTTATCACTATCCAAGTAGTATTTGCTAACCATTTTGGAACACCTCTGTCATTAGGTCTATTGACTCTATTCACACATCATTCTTTTCAGAGTACAAATTTTGATACATATAATTCATAAAACCTAAATATCTGTTACAAAGTTCTTTGCTTACTTACAGGGATTTTTTCAGGATGTTGATTTCTAATTGATTCAACATCTTTTTCTCTTTGGCCTGAAATAATGTAAAATACAATCTAAAATGTAGTTTGATCTGCTTGATAACAATAAGAGAATACTTATTGAAACTCAGCAGTATTAATAAACAATAGTTGTAATTCATAAAGACTTCTTCTGTGTCCACAACCAAATCACCAAAAATATTTATGTCAAGTTGGTCGATCAAAACTTGAACAATGATTGTGTAAGGTGCACCAAGGAACTCTTTCAAAGCAGGTTTAGCATTAGATGTTTTACTGAACATTTCAAAGTTAAGTCTTAGTTTAGGTGCCAGTACAGATGAAAAGGAATGTCAGATGTAAAGTTTCTTGGGTGGTTAGTTAAATTCAAATACCCTTTCAAAATTTAAATATCAATTTCAAAGTAATAGGCCTACCAAAAGTCTTTCGGTAGTCTTTGGGTTGACTTGGCATGTAGGCCTATTTAAAGTAATTTGGAAATTTTGGGGAGCTATTTATGGAGATGACCTCATTTATCTACAAGTCTCAACTGCCAAACATTCCATTAATCCTAATCCTACTAACAATATAATTTTCTTCGACTTTCAACAAATAACTAGTATTAGTTAACTGGAAGTAGAAGTAAACAAACTTTTAAACTGCCAACAAACCAAAACTAAAATATGGCGAAAATCGGGTCATACATTTTGTTCCAGAAAGCATTCTAGTTTTACCTAAAATATGTCTTTTTACAGTAATTAACAGCCAATGAAAATAACATATTTCGACGAATAATTGGTCTAGATTAGCACTTACTTAACGTTCTTCTTTCTTTGAAGGTTTTCATCGAGTGAGACATGCTGAATATTATAAAAGAAATCAACAACTCAACAAAATATTTTTCTTGCAAACTACGTTGTTTACTTCCTAAGAACTGTCAGATAGCCGTAACTATCCAGTGTACAGAATTGTTGCTAGAATTATGTTTGACAATCAAGACTACGAGGGGCCGGATGTTTTCGACTATGACATCATGAATGTAATTATAGACGTTAAAGAGAATATCTTACGATTGGATAAAATTTCAAACTATATAGAAATGCAATTTTGTGTTTCCAAATTGTTTTTTTCACTATATCTCAACTCAAAAAAAAATTTGGGAACGCTTGTATTTCAAATACTAGTGCTATCCTTAGTGACTAAGCAGTTTTATCTTTTTTATAAGACGCCCCTTTAAATTTAGGTCAAGAAAGATAACTCTTGTTTGGAAGAACTGAATTATGTCCCTTGCATCTTCACCAACTTCAGTCAGAAATATTGATTTTTTTCTGAAGCAACTTCTGAACTTACCACAGCTCTTATCGATTCTTGCAGATGGCGTGTCTCTGTTGACGTCAAAAGGTGTTTATCATAATCGCAGTGCCCAAGATGGTAAGTACTGACATATCTCAATGATTCCACCTCTGTTAAAAATTATCTGCATATAAATAAGAAAGCACCGGTTGCAATTTGCTCTGTCAAGTTCTTTTTCTTGTCGAGTGTTTTATTATGATCGCATGGATGCTAGGGCCTGATGGACACCGAATCTCGGCAATCACTGTCCTAATAGTCCTAGCCAAGAAGTAAGGTACTAATAAATAGCTGTAGGTAAACAGAAGCTGTGTCAAATTTGTGTAATGTGCTAATGTGGAAGTTTAATAATTAAGACTGCCTAACTTAAGGTAAGAAATATGCTTTATTGACCTCACATATTGGTAAGACATTGAGTTGACAATTTAGTCTAAGTCATTCTGTGAATTTCCAAATTATTGTATCCAGTTCTGAAGGAAAATAATGTTTGTAGTACTGGTAGACCTACTAGTGTAGAGAAGCAGTTCAGGTTATAATTGACACAAGCCTAATGTTAAGGTTAATGAAGGGATAAATTCTCTTCTTATTGTATATTAACGAAAATTATTTAACTTCGGTTCACAAGTCCGCCGTGACAAGGATCCTTTCTACCAGCTGGTCCTTGGCCAATGAGGTTAATGAACTAACAATCTCTACTCCATTGTTTTACAAAAATTCAGGGGTGGTTTGTTTGATTTTATTTGACTGCTTTGTTAACTGAATTATGTTATTTTAATGTTATTTTAATGTTAATATATATTTTTGCAAGTGAAAAAGATTACAAGGATTTGCAATATTAGCTTATCCCATCCCTGTTTTGTTTGTCAAATTTATCTAATGCTATGAAACAATTTATTTATACGGTACTGGTACACTTTTTATAAGTTCAACAACCATATACAAAATAAATATTGATGATACAATATTTAGGAATTAAAGGATGGTCTATTTTTACAAATCATTTTACACAATATTGATATTGCTTTCAACAAATTTTCTTTTTTTTTTGGTTACTCTATAATTTGATCTAGTCATAATATTTAATTTGAACCAATTTGTAGCATAGAAAATATAAGACATGTAATGTGTAGTTCTATCAAAATAATAATCTGTTAGTCAATATGTTATAAGAAAACCACCCTAGGGTTTATTGTGATTATATTTGATTCTGGTAAGTTATTGAGGTGTAAACTACATGTACTTGATAAGCTGTAGAGAGATATGTCAAGTTTGTTATTAGTTTTCTTTACTATGTGTAAAATATAGTTACCCATACAAGCTTTTATATTGGATATTTTTGGTATTTAAAGCTATGAGTGTATAAAAGTTAGTGTTCTCTTTTACTGTATTAGATGGAGACAAGTTAATATGCATAAAATAATTGTCAATAGACCACAAGTTTATGGTGGCTTTACTTTGGTTTTTGACACAAGTTTTAACCTTAATATTGTAGTCATAAATTATTTTATCCTTAAGTGTTGTTATAATGGTGTTAGTTCAATAATATTCAGAAGAAGTAAACAATAAAATTATGCTCAGAAAAACTTTTGAGATTATATTCTACAAGGATAACAACTTACGTTCACGAAGATCAGTCCAACTAGCTGGTCCTTGGCCAAACTTCTTGACATTGATTTTTACAAGATTATCCATATCGACTGACAGCTTGGAGACTTTATATTGAGTAAACATGACTTTTCTAATGTTATTCACATATTACATATTTCTTGTTTTCAATAACATTTTTTTTCTAAACAAAATTTCTTTTTATTGATAAATGGTAAAATCTACAAAATATATATATATACACGATAAAGAAAAAAGTGCTTAATCGAATCTGTCTAGTTGAGCAAAAATTCAAACATAATCAAATATATTTTATAAATACATAAATTGATAAACTAAAGTCCTTATTTACAATACTTATAAAGTTGAGACTGTTAATGAGTTTGCTGATAGATTAAATAGGGGTATAGGAGAAAGAATATATTCAAAGCTTTTATTCTGAGTGTCCATTTTCAAAGAGATACAAAGATAAGTGAGTGGTACCGTGGGTCATCTAATAGACATACGCAATTTAAGAAATACAGAATAGATAAAATAATCAAATGATCAATAAGACTCATTGTGTGCCAGTTTATGGTATCAAACTAGTGTTTGTATAGTATCAAACTTGCAATGGAAATTTATTAAACTAGTATTGATAAGTATAAATCAATATAATAAGTATACAAGTAGTTGTAAGTACCGGACTAGTATTGGTAAGTATCAAACAAGAAGTTGTAAGTACCGGACTAGTATTGGTAAGTATCAAACTAATATTGTAAGTAGTAGTAAGTACTAAACAAGTAGTTATAAGTACATGTATCAAAGTAATATTCATTCATATATTTCATTGTCGCTCGGTCTGTAATAATATCTTCGTCGATTTTTAAAAAAAACGTCCAGTCTTACGGTATCTGGTGCATCGGTAAATTTATTCACCTCGTACCAAATTCTCTTCAATTCGGAATTGTATGGGCTTTGTACGTAGCCATGTTGATGTTGAGAATCGAATGACACTTGAAGACGGTTATCGTTATTTACGATTTTGCCGTATGTTTATTGTTTTGACCGGTAAACAAAATGAATATCTTGGGACTGTGGGTGAACAGAGGAGGACAAAAGGATTACACAAAATGTTAATTAAGTTTAAGTGATAAATAATAATTGATAGTCGGGAGGTGTGAAATTCTGTGAAATTTATTGCCGTGATTTGGGCGATTGAGATTATCGGTTAATTATGACTAATCCATTCGTAATAACCATTAATTTTGTTACACAGGGTGTCAATTTCTATTCGTTATTACCGAAAATTCGCTACTAGCATTTCGTTTTATCCATTTATTTTTCAATGAAATTAGTGCAGTGAAAAACAGGACTTTTATATTTGTTCGTTATTACCGGTTTTTCGGTATAAGCATGTTCGTTATAATTAAAAGACAATCGTGACGTCACTCTTTGATGTTCGAGTACCATTATTTCACATAATGATACGAGTATAATCAGGTCAGTACATTATTTGGACAAAATGGCGGAAATATTGGACTCAAAATGGCGGAAATATTGGACTAAAAATGGAGGAAATATTAGACTCAAAATGGAGATGTAAAATTGGAGACTCGGGTTTGGAAAGGGGAGGGGGAACAAAATTGACAACGATGACAAGTTTTTATTGGTCTAAAATTTTAAGGATAACTTGAAGTGCTTGTTTTCAATACAAAGATGTCTGGGTTCTGAATTCTCAACATCTTTCAATTTTTCATCATTGCAGTGTTCTGTCGGTTGTTCCTTCTGGAGTTTAGGCTTCTTATTTTGAATTATGTCACTGACGGTTTTCAATTGTTCCTCGCTTGTTCTCTTATAGGCACGAACAGCATCAGACGAATGTCCCGTAGTTTCAGCAATCAATTGCTCATCGAGCCCAGCATTATAAAGTCGCGTGGCCGCAGTAGCCCTTAAAGAATGGTTTGTAAAGTACCCTTTAATTCCTGCTCGTGAACACATGTTTTTAACTAATCCTTGTAAAGTGTGTACTCCAAGTGGACTTCTATTATACCAAACTTTAGTGCTAAACATCTTACTCGGCTGTAAATAGAATGCGTCACTGGAACAGTTGCTTGGCCTGTAATGTGAAATACAAACATTTAATATAGATTACCAAGATTATAACATTCCGCCATTGGGAATCTATATTTTGGTTAACAAGATCCAAAAAAACTGGATCTAACCACAGACACGTAATGATGATAAGATAAGATAATAACTGATTTAATAAACACATTTATCCCAGGTGTCATATAATGAACTCATGTAAACATAATCTCTGAATAAAATACAAAAATACACTCAGCAAAATTGGTAACATTAAATAAAAGGAGAAGCTTCTCCCGATGCAGGTTGTGTAAGATTTCTATTATGCATTGAAAGAAATTCTCAATTCTGAAATTTTTTCACATTAAAAACCTACCTCAAATTGACATATTTTTCGTACAGCTGTACAATACATTTTTCTGGGTTACTTCTATTTTCGAATGCCTTTACACACTTCTGTGAATGTTTTAAATGTTTTATACCCCCTTGGTTGCTTTTCGAGACATCTTCTGTATATTTTAAATACCTTACTCCTGAATCCGATGTATGTAAGGTGATTTGGGAGTGTGCACCATAACGTAATTGCCTGTGCTCTTTGCCAGCTCTGAGGGCGAAATTTAGTCCGATAAGATAAAATATAGTATCCAGCAATTTCTTTGGTGTATCAGACCCTAGAATTCCGGTTCTCCATAAAATTTCTTCATTTTCTTCTGTAATTATGTCTGCCTGTTTTTTAGTTAATCCGATCCCTTTGCGAGCCAATTCTTTCATTTTTCCATCGAGTACACTTCTTAGTCCAATAAATTGGTCGTCTGTTAAAAAGTTAACAATAACTCCTTTAATCCGTAAATGATATTGAATTGCTGTAATTAGTTCATATAATGTTTTACCCATGTACTCACTCCCGTCTTGTTTTCTTATTTCAGCAATAAAGAAACTTAAACAATCATTTAGTTCTTTGTTGTCCATATCCAAAATGTCCTTTTGTACACTTTTTGAGTTGCTCGCTTTGGATTTACGGTACTCACTCCAATTTACGAATGCTCGAATCGCCCATTTACTCTTGGCGATAGTATTCTCTGGAAGTCTTGAAAATGCCAAATCATTTAGTTGTTCATGCGATATATCTGTAAAACGCGCGTTGCCACCTTTCTGTTTTTCCGAAGATGTGTCAGGCTCTCTGATTTCAGAATATGGTCCAAAACAAGTTTGTTGTTCAATTCTATTATTGTCCACTGTAGACACCTTGGATTGACCACATTCAATCTTGTCATCATCACTAATGTCAGAAAAAAGTACTCCATAGTATTCCATTCAATTTGTTGTGATGAATTTAAAAGTTCAATATCGCTGTCGTTCGCAGTATGTTCAGGCAAATATTCTGCTTCAATTTTCTGTGATGCTGTTAACAATTCGATGTCACTATCGTCCGTACATTCATTCCATTCTACTTCCAAATTTCCGTACTCGAATAAGCTCATGTTTTATTTACCTGCTACACTTCCTGGTTACATTTATGGTAGAAGGTTTTTGGTGGTGTCGTTTTAGTATCCGATCATATTAGTCACATGATTAGCTTTAACAACATGCACTCACCATAGTTTAGAATGTGACTATAGTTTAAATGAGTGTTCAAATCTGACCATGTTCAAATTTGACCATAGTTTAAATTGTCTTTTAAGTAGAATATTGGCCTCTGCTGTTCGTTTCGTCTAATATGACGTCAGCACTCGGACCTTCGGTCCTTGTGCAGTCGTCATATTAGACTTAACGAACAGCAGTCGGCCAATATCCTATACGTAAGGACCACTGTATCAAAGTAATATTGATAAGTATCAAACTAGTAGTTGTAAATATCAAACTAGTATTGGTAAGTATCAAACCAATAGTGGTAAGTATCAGACTTGTAGTGATATCAAACTAGTATTGGTAAGTAGCAGATAACATTCATAGGTTAATTAATCAGGGAGGAAGAAAGTATGGTGGCTAAGCTCATCACAATTAATCTTTGAATTGCATGATTCCAAAGCTGTATTGAGATAACCTGATTTGATCTATTAATGATTGGATGATGTCAGAATTATTTAAAATTATCAAGAGATATTTTTTTTTCGATTATCAATTTTTAAGATATACCAGGGCTACTGATCTACTGATCAAGATTATAAAGGCTCTCATGCAATCATTTCTATATTTAGAATTTTAAGTTATTTTGAAAGAAATTACACTAGTAATAAAAAAGTTTATTATGAAAGTTTTACGGATGATATCTTAAAAAAGCAATATATCAGATACATAAACATTAAACAATATATGATATAAGGTGATGCTGAAATATTCAAACTGTTTATTGGAATTTGTCTTAAAAATAAAGTATGTTGTCATGACTATACCGGTATCCAATAATTAGACATGTTTATAATATGACAGGAGGATAAAGATTTATTTCTGAATATTGGTAGTTTCATTTTCATTTGCCTGTATTTTGTCAGAATGTCAAACTGGCAGTGTGATGTACATTTGTTAATTTGACTTAGACTTCATTTAAAGTCATCTCTTTATAAAAGACAAAACATCATGTAGCCGAGTTGTTTTAAGATTTCTGACAATATGATAAACAAAAGTAGTCTAAAAAAGGTGATTTTGCTTCTGAAATCTAGATGAAAAGTAAGCGTTTAATGACCTTATACATGTAGCCAATTAAGATAAATTGGAGATTTGTAAAAGGACATGAGCCTTACCACATGAAAGAACAAAAGTGACAGATGGACATAGACTGACCCTACTTATTGATCCAGCTGAGTAATCTGAATCAAGCCTGACTAATGATCTAATGGTGTAGGAGGATTAATTGATAAATGTTCACCTTATGCTATTGACACCTAATAAATTATTATTCATCACCAGATCAGCTGGTTATGAAATGAGTAAGACCCAGGTTTTCTTTGAACCAACCAGATCTAAATTGTATTTTGGTTTCAAAATAAAGGTACATAATATATAAACAGGAGAGGTTTATACTAATTTAGCCTTAGCTTTAAGAAACTGGGAAGCCACCAAAAAATCCTTGTTTTCAATTTATGACTATTTAGGGAACTCAATAAGTTCCAGTCAGCAGACTAAAATTAAACTTTCTGATAAAAAATTCTTTATAAACACCTCTTTATTTTAAAAACACATAAGAGTAAAGCTATAGCAACAGCAGTGGAATGTGAATAATGAACAGAACATTCGACATTATTCAGACTCATGTCAAATCAAATGGACACAAACCTGTAGTTGAAAAAGGCTAATAATTCAGTTGATATGCTACAAGGCTATTATTGATTGTAATGGGTGGGTGGTTTAATTGTTATGTTTGGAGAGTGAATTGTTATTTAAGTTTTTATTTGATATTTTCTACACTGAGTCATGGTGACATTACAAATTTCTTTTAAAATTTAAAAAAAAAATGATATACCCGCAGAAGTTATTAATTTTGGTTAAATAAAGTATAGTGGTATGTCAATTATTGTAATGTGTATGATTAAGTTTCTATTAAATTTTTGTGTGGGTGTGATTTTATCTCAATCTCTTAAATCTGACCCAGTTTACTTTGAAATTGAATATAGGTGAAAAACTTGCTTTTATTCAGATATTGTAAAATAGTTAAGGTTTTTCTACTTATGCTATTTAGTCTTTAGTGGCCGTCCTTCTGAGGTCAGATTATAATCTGTTAGTTTGAGACTAACTTTTGAAAATAAGTCACCTTAGACTAACACAACAATTGGCCTCTTGTGTGCCCTATTAACAATCTTTATTTTAGAAATAACCAATATCTTTATCAGATCATTAAATATTCCCTTTTACCATTAATAATTTATGTTTTGATTGTTAATCATTGATATCTGTTTAATTAGTTTTTTTTATTAATTATCCATTTCAGTTAATTACTGGGGAAGCCAAGTAAAGTCAGGAAACTAAAGGGCACATAATTTGTATGGTACACTTCCCCAGTTTGACACTGATTGTACAGCATGCCAATTAACGAGGTTAGGTCGTTATGAGGAGAAAATTGCCGACTATTAAATGTGAAACAACAGTCAGTCAACAACATTCAGTGTAACAACATCAAACATGTCTGAACTACACAAGAAATACTTCTGTCCTCGATTATTGGACTACATTGTGATCACAGGAAGTCGGAATCCCAACAATAACAACAACGTGGCTCAAACACCAGAACTTTTACGTAGATATCCATTAGAAGACCATAAAGACTTCCCACTACCAACTGATGTTATATTTTTCTGTCAACCGGAAGGATGCATCAGTGTGGGACCAAAACGTATGAGTCTACGAGAAACAACTTCCTTTGTTTTCACATTGACTGAAAAAGATTCTGGCATTGTACGATATGGAATTTGTGTGAATTTCTTCAGACCTTTTGAAAAACGAAGCCATAATACCAGTTTTGATTGGCAAAACAAGGAACGTAACTCTAGTTTAGCCAGTACACATTCCGTGGACACTGTGAGTTCGACCGAAAGTGATAAACCTAAATCTCCACGAGCTCGACGGAAGGGTGGCCCATCTTGTCGTGTTCGTAACAATACATTAACTTCATTGTGTATAGTCAGTCATCATCCATTCTTTTCCACATTCCGTGAATGCTTGTTTATTTTACGAAGACTTATCGATGCATGTCATGACAGAAGCTGTGTTCGAAGAATTGGTGGTTCAAAAGGAGCTACTAGGTGAGTAGAACTACTAGTTTGACCTTTAATGACCTCAAGTGAAGGTCAAAATATCAGGTCATTATATTAGTGTAATATCAAATAGAATCTTTTCAAGCAATGATCGATGAACCGACTACCGTAGTTACTGTATTAGGGTTGTTTAAAAGGTTGATGGTCATGATCTAAATATAGGGATTATTAAAGATATCTCAGGTGCTCCTAACAGAGTAAATTGAACTAATATTTGAATCTTAACAAAAGAATAATACCTTTAATCAATCTTAAAGAAACTTAAAATCAAAATATCTAAAGTTAGGAATTGTGTAATAGTTTCTGATAAATTGCTTATTTTTAAAAATTGAAAGCAACAGACATCTTATTGACTATTGAAATGGTGCAATTTAATATGTCCCAAATATTTATTATGAAAAGTTTTGAAACCTCTCTACAATCCCTTTAAAGAAAAGGCATTATCAATCTAATTTTCCTATAAAGAGTGGTATGTATATGTAATGTATATTATGGTATGTTACAGGGACACTGTTTGGGGAGTTTTAACCGGTCAATGTAGTGATAATATTACCTCATTAGTTATGCATGATGTTCGTGAAATAGAGACGTGGATTTTACGTTTATTAAGTGCACCTGTACCAGTTCCTGGTAAAACAAGAGTAGAGGTAATTATTTTTCAATTATTTTTCTATTGTTTGAAATAAAGCTCTATATAGGTTGTTCTGTTTTCTGCAGGTTTTTGCACTCAATCTAGTATTAATGAGTATTGTAGCATGTGGGTCATATATAGATACTTGACGATACTAGGCATGTGGCACATACATATCTACACAAATAACCAACCATCATCTGAATTTGAACATTCCTTTTGTGATGTAATAATAAATAATTGATTAAATCTACTACTCAAAGAAAAAACTAGGAAATGAAAATGTCTTCCTGTATTTCATCTGGATTAAAGACATGCAACATTTTGTCATGTCAGCCTTATTTCATCCAACCACTCAAAAGCTGGCTGTTTTATTGTTCACAAATTCTTTTTTGTATCAAAAGCAGTTTAACTGTGTTTTTAAAATCGGCATTTTATCTTAGTTATGTTTTTGGGATATGGCTCCATGCTTTTGAGTATTCAGAAGTGCTGCATTCATCCACTTCACTGAAAGTTCTGGTTGCAAAACATAACCTAATATAGCGCTGCATTTTCACCATGTCAAGCTATTACAAACTTCATACTTATACCTTGACTACATAAGTCATTGTTCTTGTATCATGGAACAATATTTGATTGGATTGAACTCCAGCCAATACAGCCAATCAGAACCCTTGACCGAGAGATTTTAAACATTTTGACTCTTATTGGCTGTATTTGTTAGGTACAATCCAATCACATGGCTGTATTAACAAACCTCTGTATAACAAGATAGCTGGGTATCACAGTCAAGGTATAAGACACAGTTCATAATAGCTTGACTTTGTTAAGATAATAGTCATGTTGCCTAATTCTTTAACTACTTTAATTCAAACAAGATTTTCTATCGCCAAGGTATTCATTGATTATTAAATTCATTGCATTTTGTTGGTATAAATAGAAAGACTGAAATTAGATCAAATTCCACGAGAACTAGCCATATGTTGTGTAGAGTATTTATTGATTATTTTTAATACATATTTTCTACATCTATAAGGCTCTATTGTGGGTGAGAAAAATCTAAAGGATTTATAAAAAAAATACTATTGTCCTGTCGTCTAGCTCTTCGGCTAAATGCCTTCTTCACAAACATTTCAGTACTTTATGATCATATTTTATTCCCTCTGTTACTAATTCAAAGTTTAGGATGGTGAATCAATCATGCTGTTGTAATTTATTCAAATATGCATTTCAATACATTTCTGAATATAAACATAAGTTGAGTATTTTTTCTCCCAAAAATGCTTCACACTTCCCTTATTAACTGTCAAAATTGTTTTTCGTAAAAATCTCTTCACATCTTCATGCTCTTTGGATTCTCCATGGAAACTTAAGATTATTTTGCAAGCCTTATGTTGTCAATATTTCAAAATAAAGATAGAAGATTCTTAACCTGGTAGAAATTAAGTCAATTCAGTTTGTCGTAATTACCGCTTAAGTATACCAATAATGTGCATTTTTGAACAAATAAAATCATCTTATTTCAACACTCTATGTATAAATTCTTCATTAACTTTAAGATGAAATGTTCAATCAAATAACTTCTTAATTAACAGCAGCGTTAGGTCCTGTTTTCATATGAAGATTTTATTGCATATCTAGCAAGGAATTTGACATGAAAAAAACAAAGATTGCATCATAACACAACTTTTCTAGGTTGACTTCCCAATTATATTTTCTATAACCATAGCGATTGCTAATCTATAATCTTAAAGCTGTGTTTACCCCTAACATCAACAACATTTTGATAGAGAATTCAGGTGAAACTAATCTATATTAATTGGAGACATATGGTCATTTATTTAGGTTAAAAAATACAGTAGATTGTTCTACTTGGTATGGTATATAAATTGAGATACCAGTACATGTATTGATAAGTATTGGGTCTTATAACAGATATTGTCCTACAGAAGCACTGGCCTGTGAGGTATAAATGAATTTTAAAGAGGATTTTTAGCCTTGTTATTTGTGACAGAGTCCAATGCCTGTGGTTCCTGCAATTCTAGTAAGAGTTTACCAGAAATGGTGCAGCTCTGGCAAAAGCTTCGTAACTTTAATACCACTGGATTCCCTTTACAATGTTGCATCATTTCTAATTTTTACGTATTCTCTTGCCAGAGCTATGTCATTTTCGGTGAACTTTAGTTAAAAGTTAGAAAACTTCTTGGCAATTGCTTTAACAGAATATGCCAGAGATCTCATAAAATCAGTATCATACTCACAATCACTAAATTAGAATTCAGATAGATTTCTGCTACTAAATTCTTAAGAAAATTCTTTAATATTAATATTTGTTATATTTTAAGGCCTCAGTTAGATAGGACTGGCAAATATAACTCATTTATACTAGTTACCGTAGATATCAAGTGCAGATATTGATTTGTTATCCACTGTCCTAGCATCTTGATTTATATTCTCAATAGGCCAATCAAATGGCTAAATAATACCTGACTAAAATTTAGAATGTTAAGTGTCATATTTATTCTCGTGGTAAATGTAACAAAATGCCTCTTAGCATTTGAAAGTGTGTTTAGTTAAAATTTTGAAATAAGCATTATCTGCTTAGCTACAACCATTTGTAGGTTTATAGTTTTAAAAATCTTGATGAAAAGGTTAAATGCTACATGCCAGATTATTTAACACCCACTGTTGGCTTTCTTTCCCACTATATGTTCTACATCTATGAACTTGATGGGCTGAAATAGAACAATTGGAAGGGCTGTGCATCAACTTCAGTGCTTGAAACAAGCAAAACTATAGTGAGCACAAAAAAACACTCCTAAGATAAAAAAAACTGGAAAAAGCACTCCTAAAAAAAACACACCTCAAGGTTGCCAAGGTGAGCATAAACTCGCCTGTAAAAACCAAGGAGAGTTAAATTAATTTCTAGCTGAAATGTTGCTCTAAAAATGTTTGTATGTGTGTCCTACATTCTATGTATTTATGTAATAAATTACTATGTATCATAACTTAGAAATTGAATTATTAAACATATTCTAAATCTGATATGGCCCAAAGGTTTAAATTAAGTGCAGAAATCAAAAGATATGAAATGGTATATATCCGGAAATGATTAAAACAATTTTTGAATTGTGCAGATATAATGTATTTATTGTATTAAGTGTGTCTGTTTCTGACTGACTTTGATAGCTTTATCAATATACCCTATCAATTTTATTTCCGACCAAAACTCTAATCTCTTACAAAGCTGGATTATCTGCACTTGATTAGAGAGAAGTCAGTAGGTGGATTATTAAGAGAAGTCTGTTGATGTATTTCTTTGTGATTAATATCTGTATATTTATCAGCTGACTTGAGTGCTGTTTCCTATTTTGATTCCTATACAGTGTATTTAAACTTCTTGTTCTCAACTTGAGGTACTCAGGTTCCAACTGAGAAACCTTGCAAACAATATGCTGTTACAGAGTTAATGACAAATGGAATTCTGTTTCAATCCAGAAACCTTTCACCATACTCATAAAAGTTGGAAAATGAAACAAAAATTTTTATGTATAAAGATTGCGCAACAGGTCTGTTTCTAACTTAAATTGCTAATCAAGAGTCATTTTGACATTAACTTCCGGAATAGATGTGTGATTACAGGAATTTAGCCATTAATGTTAAGGAAATTTCCCAAGCTGGATCATTATGACAAAGCTTGGCACTCTAGGGAGTTTAGATATCATATATTCATTTAATTACTAAGTAACATGAACGGAATGCAATTACTCTCTTGAAATGAATATATACATTAAGTTTAAAGTTTCCCCAGTTAAAATCAATGTCTTAAAATCAATTTAAATTTCAGTCCAAACAATGAACATAATGAAACATTGATAAAATCTTAAGAATAAAAGATCTGATTCTATGACATTAAAGAAAATATGACTATTGGAAAATATTTCAAACAGATTATAGATTAGAATTATAAAGCTTATGTTGTAATTTCTATGTCTAGGACTTTAGAACCTTTGATATAATTATAACATTATTTAAAACATGTTTCAAATTCATTTGAGGGAAAGATCAAATAACAACACATCATCACTAAAACAAACTGTAATTTTATTGTGTAAGACTCATATTTGATTTTTAATCGTTCAAATTCTGAAATGTCAAATGTGACTTAGGTATTTTGTCTTTGATACCAATGTACATGTAACTTTTGCCAGACTGTTTTTTACGATAAAGGGTTCTGTGTTGTAGTTCAGATCATTAACACTTGGGTTTTTTCCAGGTGTTTACCCAAAGTCGTTTACCCAAAGTCATACCTAATTGTTTTTAGGTGATTGTTTGATATTTAGATTTGGTAAATTAGAATTAACAGTTCCTGAACTTAGTCATTTAAAAGAAAAAAAGTAATTTCTTATATTCTGGCTTTCAGTTAGTTATTAACAGTTAACATCAGTATATCCTTAAAAATCTCTAAGTTTTAAAAAATTTATCCAGTTATATAAAAAAAAACTTAGTTTCATTGTTGAATTTTAATGAAAAAATAGTGAAATTAATACCATTTTAATCGGCATTGATATTTACAATCTTAAATTGTCACATTGTAACATGGTAGACTGTAATTTATAATGAATATTTCTGTGTGATTTATAACCCTTGTTTCCTGAATATATGTTTTAAGTGTTATTCTATCTCTAGATCTAGTCCATCTATATTGTGTAGGATGGTAAATTATTAGAAAGTGTTGAAATTGATGGACGAGGACACGAAGACTTTTAATGCTTTCATTATCTCAAATGTTCTGAACATTTCTAAAGAAAATGCATCTTGAATAATTCGGAATCAATAATGGCCTGGAGCTGTCAAGAAATAAAGTATTACTAACTTACAAGTTAACATATTTTCTATTACATATCTGTAGGGTATTTACTGGTTGTCTTATTAGAGGTGGTTGATGGAATTGAATGTTTCATTTTAGCAACAAAATACCATTAATTCTATCATGAAATATCAGTTCCAATAGAATCATTGTTTTCTGGGAATCTGTTTTTTTTGGTTTCTTTTTTGCGGTAAAAGATTTTCTTGTAATAATTTATTTGAAGTTATCCAGAACTAAATCTTCCAACTAATCAAAATTAATGACAAAAATGCGATCTTGTAGAAACAATGGTAAGTTTTGATAATCATCGTACACTGTTATCAAATATAATTCATAGCAGCTTTAGTTGGCCTGTGAACTTTTCAGTCTGTACTTGTAGGTTATATTTGAACCAGTGAGGCATTAATCATTCAATGAAAAAAATAATTTTTTATTTCCAGACTCGCTGCTAGTCAGCTATTGAAATAACCCATATTGACTAATCATCTGTTAAAGTCTGACAGATTGGAATAATGAGCACAAAAAAATCGTTATTCCAGTCTGTATATCCCTTTTATAAAGACTCAGGTGACCAGTGACATTTACTTTTACATTGTACTTGTCATTAGAGACTGGTTGATCTGATTGAGAGTCCTTATAGTGGTGTCTGGTTGATATCCTCTTCATGATTTCAAGGTATTACAAACTACGAACTTATACCTTGACTTCAATAGCCACTATTCTTGTATCACAGAAGATTTCAAATACTGTACAGTGATATGATTGGATTACATCTTAGTGATTACCTCCAATCAGAGTCCTGAACACAAAGCATGTAAACAATAATCCATAATGTTTACAATCTGTTTGTCGAGAGCTATGATTGGCTGTTTTCCCTGGTATACCATCCAATCAAAAAGGTGGTATAAAGTCACGAAACAAGTTCTTAAACTCTCAACCTTATTTAAAAACATAAACATTTTAGCATTGGTATACCTAGTCATAGAATTAGTTGAATTTTGTCTTCATTACCCAAACATGAGGCCAAATTCTCACCAATCTCTGAAACAGCCTATAAATATATAATAACCCACTGACATTTAGCTCTATTCAAGTAGTATTGACTATTTGCGACTTGTGTAATGAGATCACATGCATCAAGACTCAGTCCTGATTTGATCTATTTCTAGAACTATTTCTAGATCTTTTCTGTAGCCAATTTAAGATGGCTGAAACATGAAATCCTTCTAGAGACAGTCTAAATAATCTGTAAATAGATATTTCGTGTTACCCTGACAAATCTGAAACCTTTGATATATAATCAGGATATTAGTATGATATTTTGAAATATTAGGAAATTTTAACTCAATCAGTGTGACAATCTATATCCATAGCATATTAAAAATAGGGTTAGATGCTTTTAACATTGTATTTCCTTACATTACACTATGAGGTGTCATATCTATATCTATACTTCTACTGCAATCTATCTTCTGACAAATACATCATTATCTTCAGTTGAATTTTGATTGCATTATTTTTTATTATTTATGATAAGCATTCCAACATAATTAAAGGGGCACAGTCTTGATTTGTTTCGGACAATCATCCGACAGCCTCAAACACATGAAATCTTTTGTTTAGCTAATCAGAAATAGTCTACAGATCTTACCTTTGAAATTTGAGCCTTCAAATCCATGGGTATACATAATTATCCGTGTTTGAAAATCATAATGTCTTAAGATATTATGAACGTCCCGCCATATTGGAAAATCAAAGAGTTATAAATAGACTACTGCCGAGGCCCAAACTGATAAAACAAAAAGAAAGTACATGTAATAACAATTGTAGATTTTGTCAACAGGACACACAATTTTCAGACTGACTGAAGACCAGCCGCGTACAGCACGGAAAAAAAATAAAAAGTGAAATTGTTTAGGTATATTTCAAGGTATTTTGCGATTTTCTTAGAGCTTGAGTATTTCTGAGGACTGTTTAAATGTAACAAAGGCCCAAAACGACCCCTAAAAATCAAGATTGTGCCCCTTTAAACCGAACAATTGGAGTTTAATTGGAGTAGATATTTGATACTGGGTTTTGATTAGTGAGATATTTTAGTGATCTAGAAACTTTGATAAAGAACTAATTCCTCATATGAAAGTTATTCATAGATGACAAGTGTAGCAATCCTGCAGAAATAATTCCTTATTCAAATAACATTGTCTTTAGTGGTTCATTTTCAAAAGCATTCAAGAATGATGAGTTGGCTTCTCTTTTCACCAATTATATGAATTCCGCAGTGTTTTATACTGAAATATTTAAACATTGATTTTATTTCATTATGAAAATTGGTAAAAAATTCAATAAGGTTACAACTTATTTTAAAGTGACACTGCGTCTAAAAAAAGGACATAAAATTTAAGTTGTCAAGAATGGTCAGTATGAGTATATATTCATCAGTAAACTAACCTGGTGTCATAAATAATAAAATCTGTGTAATATCTGGAAAATTCACAAAACTAAGTGATTATTGAAAAACGCTTAATCAATTTATTAAGTGTTTTTCGATAATCAGTTGCAATTTTTTTGATAGTTACTTTCTTTGGTCTTATCAGATTATATAAAGTTTCTGTTATGTTATTTATGGTAGCAGATCCAAATGCTGTTGTAGGGCAAGTTAAAAGTTTATAAATTTTATGTTCATTCTAAGACGCAGTATTCCTTTAAAGATTAGGATTATAACTTTGGACCAATCAATTTCTACTTTATTTTTTTATGTTATACAAGAAATGGTGCCATTAGAGCTATTTGATGCTGAAAATAGATTTTACAATATTGTTTTTTTAAAATCTTTATAAATTTCAACATAGCTGTGTTTAGAAAACACTTAGAAATAATCCAGGTAATAAATTTGATACAGCCAAAAAAAGTGTTGAAAGCTATGGCTTTAATCTTCCATTTATTAAATAAAACACTTATAGAAGACAAGCAGCAAAACAGAATTTATATTGATTTATTTTGTTGAAGTTTCATAAACTCATAAAGTTAAAAATTTAATTAAAAGCACTAAATATTTTCTAGGGTAGCAATAAAAGTGTTTTTTTTTTGCTAGTGTATATACTAACAAAAATGTATCTTTTTCCTAGCGTATAACTAACAAAGTCTGTTTTCATTCTAGTGTATATACTAACAAAAATGTATCTTTTTCTGACTATCTGACTAGTGTATATACTAACAAAAATGTATCTTTTTCTGACTATCTGACTAGTGTATATACTAACAAAAATGTATCTTTTTCTGACTATCTGACTGGTGTATATACTAACAAAAATATCTTTTTTTCTGACTATCTGACTAGTGTATATACTAACAAAAACGTCTTTTTTTCTGACTAGTATATAACTTATACTAATAAAAGTGCCTTCTTTTCTGACTAGTGTAAATACTAATAAAAGTGTCTTCTTTTCTGACTAGTGTATATACTAACAAAAGTGTCTTCTTTTCTGACTAGCTTATAGACTAACAAAAGTGTCTTCTTTTCTGACTAGCTAGTATATACTAACAAAAGTGCCTTCTTTTCTGACTAGAATATATACTTCATAACTAACAAAAGTGCCTTCTTTCCTGACTAGTGTATATACTAATAAAAGTAGTCTTCTATTCTGACTAGTGTTTATACTAATAAAATTCTTCTTTCTGACTAGTGTATATACTAACAAAATGCCTTCTTTCTGCTTTTATCTAATTCAAAAGTGCCTTCTTTCCTGACTAGTAGAAAACTTACAATAAGTTTTCAATTTTCTCTTAGGTTATTACCTCTCAAGGTTTTTTTGCTTCCTTCTAGACATAAAAGCTTACTAATTTGTGTATTCTCTTAGCTGCATTTTTTTCCACAACTTCCACAAATTTTATAATGGCTACAAAGCATTTCATTTAGCCCATATAAATATAATTACACCCTGATAGGTTGAAACCGTGATATAGAGGATAGTTCTGTGAAAAGCCGGGAGGTGTGAATGGTTTCGTGGTAATGGTTGTTATTATTCTACAGTAGTGAAGTATCACAGGTTTAATGAAAGTTAGATACAGGCAATTCCACTAGACCGAATTCTCCTGTAGTCAGAGATAAGTTTCTATTCTAGTTCATAAACTGCTCCAAGGTAATCAATTACTGAAAATCTTGAAGGATGAAATCTTGGGAAGAATATTGATTTTTTTAATTCATACATGACGCCAATCTATCAAGAGACTGTCAACCACCTAAATTAAATCTCCTGAGATCTTATTTTAACAGTTTTTCTAGTATTCATCAGTAAAATAAGAAGTTTTAACTCTATGAGAAGTTGAAAGGCTAATGGGCTAGGAACTTAATGGTAGTTAAAATAAATCTTGTTATTTTTACTGACAGTTGAGTTCATTTTGAATCCTCAAGGAAAATGTTCTGTAACATCCTTCTAACTAAATAAATTGTAAACAAAACAACGTTATTCTGATGCTGTTTACCAGAATCAACTCTACATCCTTTACCGATATCTCAACACTACCAGTGGCGTACAGTTACGAATAATAACTCAGTTGCATGAGAGGTATGACCCTCTTTTTTAATTTGCAGCAATACGCAGCTGGTGATAGGTATAGTAGGAGGGTACGTTTATGTGGCATATGCTTCTTTACTTCATGTCCTTACCAAATATCTATGCCCCTGCTGATGGCCCAGATTGTTTGTCAAATCTGGCCAACATTTGAGTCAACAGTTCAACCATTCATCACAAGTAACTGAAATCTCATAGTGAGTGGGTATATTTTCAGTATTGTTTGTCTTGCGAAACAGAGGTTGATTCTAATGAAACGCTGTAAAGAAAACTATAGGAATTTTTAATCAGAATATATCAATTCCATTTTGCCAGCCATGACCAAACTGTTTGCTTCTTCTCTCTGGTCAATTAAATATGGATTGTTCACATTGTCTTTAATTATACTGGTCACTCCTACAGTTAATACTCAATTTCCATAGCGATCAATATCTATTTCCAGATTATTTCTACCAGAAAACATAGAATGACGTCAAAATTATAAATTACTTCTTATGTTGTTAATGAACCTGCTGTTGAAAAATATGTTACAGAAATATATTGATGAATTATAATGAAAATGATATTGACTGTTTATACGTTCTGTTTATTTCTAGACCTTTGATAAAACTTCAACCAAAACCTTATTTTACATATATTACTTATTTCTGGACTGTTCTATTTTTATTGACAAAGACAGATTATAGTGATAGATTCGGAAGGAGTTTTTGACAGTACTGACAAATTGTTTCAAGCAACTGGATTTTTATTTATAAAATCTGCTACCTAAGTAGAATCTATTGAATCTGACCACTGAAACTCAAAATTCCTTAATCCTGTGAAGAATTGTGAATTTTATAAGGAAGTTTCAAAAAATTCTATGAAAAGATAACATAGAGATGTTATAATTGATTCAATCAGTACGGAGGAATGCCAATATGACTTTTTCTTAGCCTCTTAATTTGAAATGCCAGACAAATTCTAGGGTTATTTCATGCATGGGTTGGCTTGTCTTATAGATTTGTCAATTTTTACTGAGTCATGTGAAAGTCTTAAATAAATTAATTCAAGGCCCAACCTCCAGACTTTTTAAGCCCTGTCTCTAGAAATTTGTTTCCTGTTCATTACACATATTAAGAACTGTAGTTTGATCTTAACTATGACATTGAAATAAGCAGTGATTATCAAGTAGAAACTTGGCTAAAGGCAGACATGGTTTATAAAGAGTATTGATTATATAAAATAGTAAGAGTATAAGAAAATAAAATATCAAAGGTTACGTCTATACAGGAGAATAATTAACATCTGAACTCCAATCTTGTAATATTAGTCGTTATATTTCACCAGTCTCTACCGTATAATCTTACTTATAATAACAGTCTTAGAGGGAATCAGAACTTGGAAATTATCCATTACTGCTGAATTGTTATAAAAATGGACCAGTGAAGAATAAATAGTCTGAGATGATTAAATATGGTGGTCAAACATATTGAAAATAATTTTTGTAGGAAATAATGGGTCTGTAGGTGAACCTAACTTGTTCCTAACTAAACAATTAATACTTTCTGTAGTACAAATTGTACAAAGGCCCCTTGGGAAATCAAAATCGTAAGATCAAAAGGAAATATTAGCTCAAACATTATTTTAAAAGAAGCAATCCATTTCTTATATTAGGTAAACAAATTACTTTAAAAATAAATCACATAGAATTATCTATTGTACTTCATGGAGATTTACTTGTCCATGTGTATTATTAGATCTCTTCAGTGATTAATGTATTTATGCTTCATTCTAGTGATATTTAATAACTCAACATGTAACTACCTACAGGAATATGAATGAATAATGTATGAGATAAAATTTGAACCACATTTAGAAGCAGAGAGCACATAATATGAAAGAACTCAAGGGAATGAATTATTATGGAAAAATTTTCTCTGCTAATCACCTTTGTTATGTCTTCCCTCCCTTTGCTATATATTCTCATTTTTACACCATCTTCATCATTTTATCTTCATCATATTTATGAGGACACATGTAAATTGTGTTGAAACATTATAAACCTTATTATTAAAGAAGTGTGTTTTTCTATAATTTATTTATCTGTTCTTTAATATGTTATTTATGAGTTTAAAATATTCCAGTCTCTCTTTGTAGTCCTTGTTTTAGCAGTTAGATAAACATCATCAAAATATGAGACAATAGATGTTAAGGTGCCCTCACACCATAGTGATAAACAGGTGCCTCTGCTTGTAAATAATGAGAGTGGTCATTAGTCTCAAAATGCAACACAACTCAGTTGCATGAGTTTTGTGTTCATCCATACACTTAAGTCAAATGTTTCTTCAGAATTTTCAACCCTTTTTAGGCAATTTGAGCATTTTTTTTTGCTGAATTTTTGATTGGCTGTATCTTACCCCTTTATATCCTTCTATTTTCAGGTACACATTCTACCAAAAGATCTACAAGCACCATTGTTATTTGCCCTGCCTGACAAC
Organism: Nipponacmea schrenckii; assembly: GCA_030562195.1. Taxonomy (NCBI): domain Eukaryota; kingdom Metazoa; phylum Mollusca; class Gastropoda; family Lottiidae; genus Nipponacmea; species Nipponacmea schrenckii. Next base: position 19,615,989 of record CM060201.1, read on the forward strand.
ACACGGTTTACATTGATAGACTTCCCTCTTCATTTACCATTAGAATTACTGGGTGTTGATACATGTCTGAAAGTTCTTACTGCTGTTATGTTGGAACACAAGGTAGGTTTTATCAAAGGAGTTGTTAAATGAATAGTTGCATTGCATGTTTTATTAAGAGATTTGGTTTAGCAAGCAGTTTTATAGGTTTTTTATCAGTTCAAAGTTCTTGAAAATATATATATATATCATCTTGTGATCTTATGTTCATTTTCTGAAAGAAAGTCATTACTGATGTAACAAGTTTTTGTCTCAGACAATTTGTCAGCTACTTTATTTCTTTTTTTCAGGTTATTTTACAGTCTCGAGACTATAATGCGTTATCAATGAGTGTTATGGCGTTTGTTTATATGTTATATCCATTAGAATACATGTTTCCTGTTATACCATTATTACCTACGTGTATGTCCTCTGCTGAACAGGTAGGTTATTACCCTATTTATGTAATATATCCATCAAAACCTTATTTAACCACACATATACACCCTATTAATGTAATACATCCATCATAACCTTACTTCACCAGACACTACACCCTATTAATGTATGGTAATACATCCATCAAAACCTTACTTCACCAGACATATACACCCTATTAATGTAATATATCCATCAAAACCTTACTTCACCAGACATATACACCCTATTAATGTAATACATCCATCAAAACCTTACTTCACCAGACATATACACCCTATTAATGTAATATATCCATCAAAACCTTACTTCACCAGACATATACACCCTATTAATGTACGGTAATACATCCATCAAAACCTTACTTCACCAGACATATACACCCTATTACTGTAATATATCCATCAAAACCTTACTTCACCAGACATATACACCCTATTAATATAATATATCCGTCAAAACCTTTCTTCACCAGACATATACACCCTATTAATGTAATATATCCATCATAACCTTACTTCACCAGACACTACACCCTATTAATGTAATACATCCATCAAAAACTTACTTCACCAGACATATACACCCTATTACTGTAATACATCCATCAAAACCTTACTTCACCAGACATATACACCCTATTAATGTAATATATCCATCAAAACCTTACTTCACCAGACATATATACCCTATTAATGTAATACATCCATCAAAAACTTACTTCACCAGACATATATACCCTATTAATGTAATATATCCATCAAAACCTTACTTCACCAGACATATACACCCTATTAATTTAATATATCCATCAAAACCTTACTTCACCAGACAATACACCCTATTAATGTACGGTAATACATCCATCAAAACCTTACTTCACCAGACATATACACCCTATTACTGTAATACATCCATCAAAACCTTACTTCACCAGACATATACACCCTTTTAATTTAATATATCCGTCAAAACCTTTCTTCACCAGACATATACACCCTATTAATGTAATATATCCATCAAAACCTTACTTCACCAGAAATATACACCCTATTAATGTAATATATCCATCAAAACCTTACTTCACCAGACAATACACCATATTAATGTAATATATCCATCAAAACCTTACTTCACCAGACATATACAGCCTATTAATGTAATATATGCATCAAAACCTTACTTCACCTAACATAAACACTCTATTAATGTAATTTATCCATCAAAACCTTACTGCACCAGACAATACACCCTATTAATGTAATACATCCATCAAAACCTTACTTCACCAGACATATACACCCTATTACTGTAATACATCCATCAAAACCATACTTCACCTAACATAAACACCCTATTAATGTAATATATCCATCAAAACCTTACTGCACCAGACAATACACCCTATTAATGTAATACATCCATCAAAACCTTACTTCACCAGACATATACACCTTATTAATGTAATACATCCATCAAAACCTTACTTCACCAGACATATACACCCTTTTAATTTAATATATCCATCAAAACCTTACTTCACCAGACATATACACCCTATTAATGTAATACATCCATCAAAACCTTACTTCACCAGACATATACACCCTTTTAATTTAATATATGCATCAAAACCTTACTTCACCAGACATATACACCCTTTTAATTTAATATATGCATCAAAACCTTACTTCACCTAACATAAACACTCTATTAATGTAATATATCCATCAAAACCTTACTTCACCAGACATATACACCCTTTTAATTTAATATATGCATCAAAACCTTACTTCACCAGACATATACACCCTATTAATGTAATATATCCATCAAAACCTTACTTCACCTAACATAAACACCCTATTAATGTAATATATCCATCAAAACCTTACTTCACCTAACATAAACACCCTATTAATGTAATATATCCATCAAAACCTTACTTCACCAGAAATATACACCCTATTAACCTAATATATTGATCAATTCCTTATTTCACAAGTCCAAAAGCTGTTACTATTGCAGGCATTCAATTTGTTTAACCAGAACATGAGTATAGAAACTATAATTAGAAAGAATATATGGGCTATACTCTTAAAAAGAGCTTGAAATTGACCTTTGATTGTGTGAAAAGTACATTAATAGACAATTCTCAAGAATGTATTGTAGCAGTTCCAGTTGTTCAAGAAAAACTAAGTTTATACTGCCCTTTGTAATTCAAGCATCAGAAGTACATATGAGTTTTGTTTTGAATTTGACATCAATTAGTTGTAGTGAATATTTATACATAATGAATATTATTCAATATTCAATTTTTGTATTCCTCCACCCTGTTGTGCAATAACTTTGGCTATTTGTTAATTTGTATTAGTCCTTAATTAGAAAGTTAATGTCTATTTAATCTAGCTGTCTCTAGTTCTATATTTGAAGCACGTGTCAGCAATATGAGATGAGCTCTTATCAACTAAAATATTCCTTTCTTGGCTATTTTCATTTGATGAAATATGACTTCATTTCATAACTGTCTACTTCTTATGATCAAATTGCCTTGTAACGTGACAAAGATTTTTAAATATAAGATTACGACTTGACATGTCTTTCAAAAGAAATCCTCTAATCTAAATAAGATAAAAGATTGCCAGAAGAAATCTGTTGAAGACGGAAACTTCAATCAGTTTTCGTCTGGCAGAACAAATAAGCTTTTAGTCTGTCACTGCCAATTGTTGAATATTAAAAAGAGTATGACAGGAACTATTTCACAACAAATGACACTAGTATGGCTTTAGCCAGTTGCTATGAGATTACCCTATATCCTAGTGTTATTTATCAGTTCATTATTTCAGATGACAACAATTGCTGTTAGTCCAAATTATTGTTGTATTAATTTCCACTATCTGAGGCACTATGTCAGATTGCAAGATTGTATAACTAAAAGCCAATTGGGAACACTCTCTTTAGAATTTATTTATTTTCATTTACATTTCAAATCACATTAAAGCAATTTCTAGAACTCAGATTTAAATTTCATTGGTTTTTTTCAAATAGTTATAAACTATAGTCATATGTGTTATTTCCATGTTAGAACCTTCCATAATTCTGTTTGATTCTGTAGCACAATAGTATTTGTTTTGTTTAAAATGAGAACAATGATGGTCATGGTTTTAGTGGACCCAGCTGTAAATGAGTATAGAAAGAGCCAGATAGTAGTTGAGAAAAGAGCTATTTACAGAGTTTTGCTGTAGCACCATATGGTTTGAAAAATTGTTCTTTCTTATATTCATTATTCTTTACCAAGTATATTATTTATTTCCAGCTGTTATCAGCACCCACACCATATTTAATTGGAGTACCAGCCAGTTTCTTTCTGTATAAAAAGGGTTTTATTTTACCAGAAGATATTTGGATTGTTGATCTTGATTCAAATAAAGTAAGTACAGAACCTTATTGTTACATAAATATTGTTTTTAATAAATAAAGGAAGTAATTCTTGTTAAAATAAATTTTAAAATTTTTTGACTGTTTTAAATTGTTTGTTGTATTGTAAGAACCATGTTATTATTAACATGTATATTCTATAGATTCACCCCCCTACAAAGGCTGAACCCTTGCCATGTTTACCTGATCCTGAAGGAGCTGTATTAAAGACTCATCTCAAACAGGTACTTACGTTATTTTTATATATAAATTATTTATTTCATTATTTCGTATTAAAATATTGATACTTGAACTGTAAAAGTTAATTGAGTTCCTGTTTTCTGACAGGAATTTACTAGGTTTTCTTTCACATTTCTGAATTTATAAATGAAAATAGTAATCTATGGGCTGAAAATGGTTCATAATAAGTGTCAATTATCAGATAAATTGAGGTCATTATTTCCAAATATATCACAAAATTATCAAATATATATAGATAGGATATTTTGGAATAACATATTTTAGAATCAATTTATGTCATAATGCATGAAAATTGATGTAATATTTATTTAGAATGTTCGCATAAAATGTCAAAGATTGGCACTACATTTATGGCTTTACGTTTCTGAATAATGATGCCTTTTTGAGGTAATTTCTAAGTATTTGGAGCATTTCCATAGCTAATATACACTACCTGGAACTCAATCAGAGAGTAATTAGTTAAATTTAAGTGTGTAGGTAAAACATGAAGTTAATTTTTCTTGATTGCAAAGAACAGGAAGTTCTTATTCTCTCAAAATCAGAGTTAGTTTTTAGTTTGGATTTTTATATTGAAAAAAAAAAACTATAAATATTTCAATTACATGATCGTAGTATCTTTGTTGTCCTTGTATATGATATTGAAAAGCTTTATTTTGAAAATAATTGGAAACAGCAAATATTATACTTGTCAATGGCGTGTTTAGATAATCAAATATATGATAACATATTATTTTTATGTTGTAGATCATTACTAGAACAGTAATTGATTATTAATTAATTAAATTGGTTAATTGCCATCATTCAGCCATTAGTCAGTCAATCAATAAATCAATAACATTAGGATATTGATTGAATATTTTCTATGTCAAACATGTCCTTTGGTCAATTTAGATCATCGGTTTAAATCTCTTCTTTGTCAACATGTTATTTAGATTCTAGATAGTGATATATCTAACAAAGCTAATTTGTATGAACCAAAAAGTTAATAAAGGGCAATCTCCTATGACTGGACTAAATGGCTGAATTTATAAATAAATTGCTCTGTTGGCTAAACTTATTTTACTAACATTTAACTAAATCTTTGACTAACTGAGTAATTGGTGGGTGGTTCGACTCTACACTAGTTGCACTATATTTACCGTAATCAAAACTATGATGATTTGAAGCTTAAATTGTATAGAAATAATAATTATTCTTATGCTTTTATTCTTGCTTATTCTATGTAATCATTCTTCTCAAATTAATTATTTATACAGGCTTATGAATATTCTATAAATTTCTTATTAGACATAATAGTTAATTGTTGCTTTGTAAATCTAATTCTCTTATTCTATTTCTATGCATTTTTGCATGACATGTTTCTTAACTTATAATATCATGAAAATTATAAAATTTCAGGATTTCATTGGACTTGAAATTATTGATACATTTACCAGACAATAATTAGATGACATGTCTGTTTAAAAAAGGGTTTTCAACCAGGGGGTAGTTTCTAACAAGGGGTAATTTAAAAATTTTGGGGAGGTAATGGTAGCCTAATAATGATACAATATTTTAACTAGGGAATAATGTTATTGTAGCAATCTGTGCACTTGTTGACACTTTATTTCCTGCCAAATTCAATAAGTTGTATTGTAAGTGCTGAACATTATTATTCTGATTCTCCTAAGTTATACTACATTTCTTCATACAAATCAATACTTTCTAACTTTCCAAACTATTGATGCCACTTTTTCAACTCTCTTTACTTCTTTTCCTGTTTCCTTCCTACATTAAAACAGATCTATTTGCATATTTATTAAATCTGTATAAAACTCAAGTTTTCTTAGATTATATTGAATGCAGTAACAGCTTTCTTGACTTGATTTTCACACACAAGTTACTTGTAATTAAGAATTTTGTAAGTGGGTTTAGAATTTGAACCCATCCATTCATCAATTTTCATAACTAATTTACTAGTTTGTGTTATCAGCATCCGCTGGAAGTGAATGCTAACTTTTCATCTATCAACCAACCAGCCATGGGTTAAGATGACCTGATGACATTTCTTTGAAAGTTTTTATCAGTACACAGTTTCAACTTTTAATAAAATTTAATTTACCCACTTATTCTGAAGACATCAGTCAAAGCTGAAAACTTTGGAGCTCCATCAGACATAAATAGTTTATGCTTCCAAATATGATTAGATTGTTGCAAAACTTTAATGAAACATGGCAAGTAGATGCTGGTGTCTTTAAAATTTCTCAAGTCCTCATATTTCCCATCTTCAAGGCTCCCTGCTTGGTTCATCTGCCCGTAATTTTGGGTCTCCTCAGTAATATCTTGACAAGTGACAAATTGATGAGTTCTATAGTTTTATATCATTAATAAGATAAATTTGTAGGTGGGTGATAAACTAATGAATTCATTATAGTTTTTCTAACTATGTAATGATATAAATATGATAATAATATGAAGGTTGCTATAGTTACTAGGTCAGATAAGGTCAAATCAATAATAATAGATTTTCAGCTGAAAGAAAATACTATAAATTTTAATGAATATCATTCTATCAATTTATTTGCTTTTAATACAAAAATAAAACATTATTGAATTAGGGCAATAGAAAAATGAGAAAAGAAAGAACCATCAACAATTAACAAATTCCTGGAAACAATTTAAGGGAAAACAGGTTTATAGCAATAGGTTTTATCAGATTAGAACAAAACACTGAGAAATCAGATAATTCAACTGAAATATTCCATTGTTTTATTCTCTACACATGTTCAGAATTTTTATTTAATTAACAAAAGATTAACATTTATGAAAGCTGATTGAATTTAATCATAACATGTTCTGTCAAAAAATGTTCAGAATGCCAAGATAACATGTTCTGAATGCCAAGATAAATCATTTACTAGTATTTTACTGATTATACATTATTACATTATGTTCATGTCGTCCTTATATTCAATATTTAAATAGGTGATGATTTGTAACAAAATGAATTGATAATTGAAAGAAATTACTATTTTCTTTAAATGATTTTTTTTTGTTTGATGTAAAAGATATGTGTATTATTGTAGAAAGGGTTCTCATATTATTTTGAAACACCTGGTTTCACTCTGTGATTAAGAAGTAAATGGAACTGATCCTGTTTATTTGGGGATTTATTTTGGTTTAAAGGGATAGGTGGCAAGATTTAATTTGAGCTAAACGTGTGATTAAATAAAGTAAATAGGGGACATCCTAGGTCTTATAGCACTTTTATTTCATCTATCTTTCTGTTTCTTATTATACTTTGGTGACTGGGATTTTTAGAGCATTAACCCTAGCTAACCAATTAACTTCCAGGCTTTAGCCAGCATGAGCATGACTCCACAGCCCATTAAAAATCTTGATGCCTTGGCTCAGAATGCTGAGATATGGCAACGAAGAGAAAGTTTTTCTTCTCAGACTGGCTTCAACCCTTTGATTTATGGTAATGATGTTGATTCGGTGGATGTAGCAACCAGAGTAGCCATGGTGAGTCTTTTTTTTTCCTTTCTCATCTGATTCTAAAATCATGTCCTGCAACAAAATCTTGATAAGGATAACAAATTTGACTGTTTAAGAAACCTCTTATATCAACTATATTCTATTTATTGGTCCAAATCACTCTTTGAGGGCTTCAGTTTTTTTTATGTGTACAGGCCATAGCTTGATAGGGCCAACAAATTTTTTTGATTGATTTTCAGATCTCTCTATGACTGAGGGTCATCATTTACTGTAGTTTGTAGATCTTAAATTTTGATGCAACTTGTTATTAAATTTGATGCAACTTATTATTTGATTTGATGCAACTTGTTATAATTTTATATGCAGTGATTAATTTTAATCCATTATGTGGCAATCCACTGAATATATACTGCATAATCTAGCATTGTAATGGTCCTCTTTTTGTAATACTGAAGCAAAATGAAATTCAAATCCTTTCGAAATATATATATCTTATAGTAATAAGATATTTTATCAGACACGTGCTAATATAATATTCATATGTAAACTTATTCAATTATTGTCATAAATGCTGAATTTCTTTGAATTGTAATGATTTATTGTCTGTATAGCGGTCCATAGTGGGAGTTTTAATGGATTAAAATTGCGCTATTCAGACCTATTATTTTGTATATAGAACACCAGACTTGTAAATATATAGGCTTTTATAACAAATTAACAATTGCAAAAGATATTTGACAATTTACAAGTAATTATTTTATTTTTTTAGTAGCTTGCATTATTCAATCGGAAATTGCCTTCATGACTGGCCATGTTAAATTGCTTCCATAGCAATCAAATCGTGTAATTGAATATTTAGTGTTATTGCTCCATTAGAGAAATTCAATTGTTTATTTTTGCTATCTATTAACAGTATCACCCTAGATATTTAACAGAAACATAATGTATATTGATTTGAAATCTGTTACGAAGTAGAATTTCTATAGTCATAATTGCATATTGAAATCGTTTATATAATGAAATTTGCAAGTTTGCATATAATTTGAGTACACAATTTGAAGCATATTGGAATAAATGAAATGAAAGTTCAGAGAATTACCTTTGTTAATTATTTCCCACAAACCTCAAAAATAATTAGCAATATCCAAGCCCTGATGCCTATACTTTATCAGCTTAAATAATTCAAATTTGAAATGATTCCTAGGATCTGATATTTCAGACAAATTGGTCGAAATGCCTTCATACTAATTCATACTTTCTTTTTCTAGATTCGTTTCTTCAACTCAAGCAATATCTTAGGGAATTTCTGTGAACATACGCGCACATTACGTTTGTATCCCCGACCAGTAGTGGCCTTTCAGTTGTACAGTTTTCTTAAATCTCGTCAAGTTAGAACACATTTTTCAGTTCGTCTTGCCAGAACACAGGTTAGTCTCTTAACAGTTATGTTTTCAATACTAAAACCAATCTAATCTTAGGTCTATATTACAATTCTTTGGTATTAACTTGGGTATTAAAAGAGTACATGAACCTATGAGTATAGATTATTATCAATTTGCTTAATGTTGTAGCTTTGTTGATTGGAATTACTAAAGAAGGAACTGATTCGGCCTAGGTGCTTCAGAAAACAGCTCCATCTGCAATTTGTGGAGCATATATTTTACAGGAGTCTTATTTTAATATGGCTAAAGCTCTATGAAAGAAATTAAATTGTATTAAAGAAAACATAATCCTGATAAAGAATACATGTGATTTGGTCTTCAACATAACTAATATTATATAATACAGGCTGTTGAATACTATGCAGAATGGTCATTAAGTCCTCAGAATTTAGTGTATTTACGAGTTCATACAGGAGTATATGACCCCTCCCTAATCGGTGATAAACCAAAATGGTATGCTCATCAACTACAGTCAGTAGAATTCCATGTTTATGACCCCAATTCTAGTCTTAGTGCAGCATTAAATTCTGTCTCTGATGTCTTGAGTGATGAAATACCTACAGGTAAGTCAATGTATCAATTAGAAATATTTAAGTTGAGAGGGCCTTTTTGCTTTTTTTCATTTTTAATGCCAGTATCCAAATGTCAAATCCAGCATTGTTAAGAAGACCTTCTCCTACCTCAGTATGGCTTAAATGTTTGCGTTAAAAAAGTTTTTGAGATACAAAGTTCAGCCTTCAGGTTGATAATCCAGACAAAATGTTATCCTACCATCTTTCATATCTAACAAGAGTACTGGGTAAGGCTAATGAAATAAACATTTGTAAATGTTAAAGTATTTGATTTTTTAGATGAGAGTGGAAGTGATAGTGAGGGAGCTGAGAGTACTAGTTCATCTTATTCATCATTAAGTGATTTTGTAACAGATATGGTTAATAGTGAAATAGATGGCGAAACACCAGGTGATATTTCCTTCTTTAATTTATATTTCTCTTGAATTCATTTGACTGTGCAAATATAATCCATAATATTACTATGAGTATGATATCAATTAGGTTGATAGCTACTGTAATTGCCAAGCGTTGAACATAAAATATTATCATGCATGATGACATTAACAATTAATGGTTAAATCTGGGTTGATTACGGATGCATAGTGATAAAACTAGAGAGATACTGATACTAATACATAGTTATGGTATTTAAAAAATTGTAATAAACTATTTAATCTAATTCACTTATAAATATCATCAAGTGTTCGTTAGGATCTACTAGTTAAAAGAATACTACCTCTTAGAATTGACAAAAGTATCTATAGTGGAATCAAGTCTTAACTGACGGACTGTTTATAGGACATGGTTGTATTCTGGGAGGCTTTAACACAAATTTATTTTCACCATAAAGAATTGGTAAAACCTACAAAATATATAGGTGTACAAATTAACATTATGCAACAGAAGATAATAAAACTAACATAACAATTAATTGTTCATTAAGATTAACTTGGGGCTCCCGAAATTATGGCATTAGCAAACTTATCTTTAGATGCAAATAAAAACTAGAATTGCTTACAATTATGAACGTATTTCGAGAGCCTTAAAATATTATGTAGGCTAAATTTGCAATGACCTACATCTAGACAATATATTGAATATCATTTTACCTAGTTTTCAAAGTCATAAAATAATTAGGTCACACCTTCCGTAACGGTTAATGATGGCGAAAATATGAAAATTATCAATTTTTGCTGTATTTAAGTACACTTATCTCTATGAATTTTTTAAGTAAGCCAAATTAAAAAATATCTACTCGTAGACAATATATTGAATATTATTTGACCTAATTTTCAAGGTCATAGATTAAGTGGGTCACACCTTCCGTACCCGTTAAAGTGACCTAATTTTGAAAAAATCGAAATTTAAATAATTCGAAAGAAAATACGAAATTTGAAAATCGGTCTCCAAGAAAAGGTAGATAATGATCCATTGTATCTATGTGCTAAATTTCATCAAAATCGGTCTATCAGTAGTGTCTGAATTTCGGATTTAAGAATTGTAACGAAAATTCAAAATGGCGGCCGATATGGCAGCTTGACCTAATTATTTAGGTCAAATCAATTACTATTGACAAGTTATTTATAAAACAGTTTTCACTTTTCACCTAGCAGTTATAGACCGGAAGTTACGTAATTACGTCATTTGAGGCTAAACCGGAAATGGAATTTTTTTTTCCACATTTTTTCAAAAATTATAAACATATCGCCTATCAACTGGTAAAGTTTCAAAATTTTACCATTTATATTAAAGGAGAAATCACGGTCTGAAATTTTTGCCGATGACCCTTGAATATTGAATTGCAAATCGTGGATAAAATATTTAACCTAATTGCATAAAACCTATAATTGTTAGTTGACAAATACATTGAAGTTTTCAAATCTGAAAATCCGGTCAAAATCGAACTGAAAATAAACTTGCTAAAGCCAAAAAACCTGAACTTCCGGTTCTCACTTCCTGTCAGAGATAGAACTTCCGGTTTTGTTTTATTTGATAATAGAAATCATTCTAAGATCAACTGTAGATTTAGAATTTCTGCACCTTTTACCAGTTTGTCTGCAAACTCATCCAAGAATTACAAAAAAAAAAAAAAAAATAAAATAATCCGAACGATTACAATACGTTTTCGCCAAAGTCGAAATACGTAATTATTATAACAGGACTGACAGCGTACAATGCTAGAACAATGACATGGGGAGTGGGGTGAGAAAAACTATACTGACTTTTGAAAAGGAATTTTGAGATAGAAAAAGACTGACAGCAAATGACATGACTGCTATGCATGCTTAAACAAATACTGCCCAATTTTAGGACTGAATTAAGACAGTTTAAACTCACTTTCCAGTAGAATACCTTCCTTAAACATTAAAACTTGACTTATTGCAGAAACAAAATGGAGATTATTTTTCTTCATATCAGTGAATTTGGCCCCCGCTTCTCATTGGTTAATAATAAAAAACATAAACGACCTTGACATTGACTTTGATATAAAATTAGAGCACAGGGGTTTGTTCACAAATCATAGGGACTTGAAAAACTGCTAAAACAGTAAATGACTAACCTAATATAAAAATTAATTAAAATAAGATTGTGTAAGTTAAAAACTGATATCAGTGATAAAATAAATGGTGATTTGACTATTATATTCCAATACAGTATCACACTTGGTCAATATACATTTATCAGTTGAACTTAACAGATGCCATGACTCAAGAATAGAATCTCACAATAACACAATACATCCATTAAATTAAGTAATATTTGAAAATTTCTTTGAAGCATGTGTCAAATTAACTGAGTTCCATGGATTTACTTATTTTATTGACACTAGTTAAGTCCACTAATGAACAACATTTTTTGTCATCCTAAGAAGTAGCACTCCTTAACTGATAAATCTCGCATGATCAGTTGAATTATAATTAACTTCCTGCATGATGCATGTATTAACCTTCTATTCCTATCCCCTTATAGCTGCCTTTATACCTGAAAATCAGATCTTGGCTGTAGATGAATCAAAAGTGTTTACACCACCTGATAAACTGCATGTACCTGATGTTAATGCTACTAACAGTGACTCAGCTCTATCACTTCCTGAAGATAGTGATGTGAGTTCTTCAGCATCTTCAAGTCCAACGTATAGTGATAATATTCCACGGTCAGAGAGAGACGACAAGGATTTAGAGGTAACAATAATACAAATAAGCAGGGTTCGTGAAATAAGAATGTGTATTATAATGAGTCCTAGAGTTGTATTAGTATTACAGGAATCAAAATAACAAATTTTATTTAAATATGAATAAAAATAACTAAGTTTACAGGTAAGCTTGAGTAAGGGAAAGCATTGTTACAGTAGATCTACAATTAACTTATTACTTTTTTCTGTGTCATGTTGGGAGTGGGCCTTTTATTGTAAATAATTAACTCACATAGGCAAAGTCTTATTTTTATTTTCTTTAAAGCAATTTTTAACCTTATCTCCATGTTTTATAGCCAGTGTACAACATAAACACTTGTAATATATACAGGAATGCTGAAATATAATTATGTTCTGTTTCAGGATGATACTGATGGTCATATATTTCGCTATGATTCTGGTAATGTTACTGCCACATCTGTTACACCTAGCCGGTAAGTTTATCACGTCTTTTTTGTAAACTGAGAAGGAATTATCTGCTAATAGAGCAATTCCAAAAGATTTAGCCAAGGACCAGCTGGTATAAAGTATCCTAAGTTGTTATTGTTTAAATTGTATTGATTGTTTATATCTGTTGATGTGCCCAATTCAAGTTGACTGTTGATGTAGAAATGTCGAGACAGAAAATTTATGATTTAATTCACAGATATATTAATTTGGTTCCTATTATTGTAGAAATGAAAACTTCACTGTGGACAGTCCTGGACCTACAGAAGCTCCTAGGAGTCCAAAATTACCTTCATTTACAAAGAGTACCAATTCTGCATTTGATGTCTATGAGAAACCTAAGCCATTATTAGCATTGATTCCACCCAATCCAAACATGATGAGGGCTCAACGAGGCAGTGTCTCTAGTGGTTCCAGCACTTCAACAACTAAAGGAAATCTACGTGTTCCAGTAAGTTTTAAATCATTCACAAGATTGTGGTGCATCAGATGGATTTTTACTTGGTTATTGCCTTTCCACAGAACCCTTTAAATTTCTTGAAGATGAGGGAATTATTTGAGGATTTTATTTCAATAGAGGGTTATCTGAATAAGATAATAATTGATTTCTCCAACAATGTTGGCTCCTTTGAGGCCTTACATCTTTTCTGACCAGTACGAGACTGATTTAAGATGCCCTTTCCTCTGTTCTATCTTGTTTGATATATTAGTTTAATGGTATGATTGTTTATTATTGTAGAATATCAGTGACCATGAATCTGACCGATCCTCCTCACCATCATCAATAATATCAACTATTAGTAATGAACTAACTGATATGGCTCAATCAGCTACTCATACCATGTCTGAACTATTTGGTAAGCATTTTCTGTGATTCCAAGTATGGTATGCTTACTCTTCTAGCACATTATACCACCTTTTAGTTTAAGATACTTCCTCAGTTATGAATGATATACTTTTTTTTATGAAAAGAGATGCTGCTGCAGGTTTTTGATCATAGTTAGGTTTCCTAGTGTTTAGTTAAGTTCAATATCAGGAGAAAAAAGGCTAAATGTTTGCCATTGCTTTGGATAATATTTATCTGCCATAGAAAGAAACAATAAATTCTGTGTAATTTCAGTATCATTATAATGTTATTATGAATTGTAGGTAATAAACAGAATAGTGGAAACAGTAGTAATACAAATAAACCTCAGTCCAAACCTTTTACTCCTCTAGGTAAGATTACATACTGCTTGATTTACCGTATAATAAGATTTTATTTCAGTCAGTAGAAATCTAGTTTGATTCTAACAATTCAGCTTATAAGGTTTCAGATTGTCAATGACTAATGTTGAATTATATTGAATCTCTAGGAAATCGTAAGGCATCAGTGGAGAAATCTGGTTTAGTCAAACAGTCATCAATAGGAAAGAAACCAAAAGAACCATCTCCTAAACCATCACCAACTGATACAAGAAGCACTTCTAATAGGTAACTAATGTTATATATCTTCATAAGCCAAATAAGGGGAATAGAAAGTAAAAATTCTTCTACGTCATGGTATGTTCATGGTTGGCTTTAAAATCTGATTTACCGTTACACTACAAATAACATCATCAATATTCACATGTAATATCAAAACATATTGGAAAGTTAATATCTGCGGTATACCAGTGTTTGCCAATGTGTTGATCTATTCATATTGTAGTGAGAACCAACAATTCCTAAAGGATGTAGTAAACAATGTAATGGAAGGACAAGGTACAAGTTGGTTAAAAATGGGACGTGTTAAAACTTTAATGGAGGATGAAAATTATCGTAACTTTGTTGTTAGTAGATTAAATAAAAATTTAGATAAAAAAGTCACTGATGAATCTCTTCACATTGACGATGTGGTAAGTGATTTTTAATATTCTTGATTCCCAACTCCTGTTCAGTGCCATTATTTAAAGCTACAACTACTGGTAGTGACATATCATTCCCTAATTTTACTAATGAACTCTCCTAGAAAACTCATTATAAAGTATCATAGTCATTGGAAATCTGCACATATGGAAGACTCCAAGGAAAGATTAGGTTGCATAGCCTTGGCTACCTGTGTCGCATTACCAATTGGACTACTTCTATTTATCTTGTGATTCTATATGAACATGAGAGGTTAACTTGCTGTTGGTATTTTTCAGTGTGTTTCTCGTCAAGTATTTAAAGGAATGTTAGCCATGTTAAAAGCTATAATACATGGTTTAGAAAGAACATTCCAAAATCACGGTTTAGGTGGCACAGCCAGTGCTTATATGGTATTAGAAATAGCACATACACATTATTGGTATAGAGAACCTGCACTGTATAAAAGTGAATCTAGCTTAACACCAGATGTAAGTGTAATACAGAAATATTTGATAGTTTATATGGCTGTGTATTTAACCAAGTAAATGCTTATTTCATGTAAAGTTCGTGCATTTGACAGTTATAATTTCACATTGATCAAGGACACTGTCTATTTATCTGTGCTAAACTGTGAAAATACGAAAATGTATAATAATAATTATTTCTTTGCTATACAAAGCTTTGGATATACAATATCAATGTGCATCAAGATCAGATCTGGACCCAGTTTCTTGTACTAAATATAAGTTCATTTTGGATACCACACCAGCTTCTCACATCAATGAAATTTACCTTTCTGATTATATTAGGAATTAAGAATTTAGTAGATTTACATGTGTTTAATTGATTAATTTCATGTTTTGTAGGTTCCACCATTCCATGGGAGTCATGATAGTTTAACATCACGAGATGATTATTGTCAATCTATGATATCAGACGCTAAAACTTTACATGATGATAATTATATAACAGGTACTACTTTCATATACCCCACATATCACTACGCTTATTGTATATCCTCGCTTTTATCACTGCTTTATATTTCAATTGGATTCTTTGGTTCATTTATTTAATAACTAGTTACCCAAATTTAAGTTCCTTTTTCATATGTTTTTACAATTTCGCATGTTTTAAGAATTTTCAATTTAGACATTTCTTACAGTAACTTGTAAATTTTGTGAATTTTAAGAAATTGTATGTGAAAAAGAACTTGTCATCCTTTTATGTTGTTTTTATGTTCTCCTAGTAGATAAAACTTATTTTTGATCGATATTGCAGATATCTCGACCAATCTAGTACCTCTTACGACAATTTTTCATTCGATATTTTACATGATCATATTTCTGACATTGTTACTATAGGATCAAAACAGAGTGATTGGCCCTTAGGACGAGAGAGGCCGTCACCGACGGGCGCCCCGAGCACCGAGCTGTTACATGAATTATCTACCCCTAGTCCAAGTACGGAATCAGGCAAGTAATAATGTGCTATAGTCATTGCTAGTTAGAATGATAGTACTGAATAGACCTCACTAACTATCTAGCTGTCCAACAATCCCTTCCTAATATTACTAATAGATGTGTCCAGTTAAAATCACTACTGTTTTATATCAGGTTTCATACACCAATATATATATATTAAAAACATAAGTATAACAATGTGCTCTGCTGGTTATTACTGTGATGACTTTATGACAACTCATAAAATTGGACTCAGGAAGTACAGTTTCACATTAGGAAAAGGATTGCATATCATTTTTGAATTCTAGAATTATTAACATGCAAAGGAATGCAATGACAAAGTATTTTCATTGTTAAAGTATGCTCAATACATCATTGGTAGAGGTAGAAACAAAAACATGGTGTTACTCAAAGCTTCCAATATGGGAACCTAGATTCGTCATATTTGTATTTTGATGAATTATCTTCAATGATTCCATTCTCAATTCTGAAACCCTATTATGCCTAGACTATATTTTACAGTAGAACTTAACACAGAATCATGTCATATGGAATAACTTAAAAAATTGATGATTTACAAGAACTGAATTCTTGCGGAGTTGCTCTTGCAGTTTTTGCAAATGTTGTATTTTGCATAAACTTTTTTAAATCATTCACATTCAATGGCTTGTTTAAAGAAAATCATTATATTCCATGGCTATTTTAACGACCTTGTGTAAATTTTTCAGACCTTGTGTAAATTTAAGGACTTTGTGTAATTTTAAAGATCTTGTGTAATTTTAAAGATCTTGTGTAATTTTAAGGACCTTGTGTAATTTTAAAGACTGTGTGTAACTGAGAGTAGTATGTTGGTGTATGAAACCTCTGACACTGATTGTTGTATTTATATCATTACTGTTTTACTGTACATTCCTCTAGATTAATTATTAATTATCATTCAAAACTTAACGAGGGAACATACCCAGGTCCCTGAAACATTGTTGACATTAACGTTAATTGAACAAAAACCATTATACTTTTAAAAAAATCAAATTGTAATTTAATGGTATTTCATACAAATATCTACTATATCTATATCTGATCTTTCTTTGACTTTATGTAATCAGATGCTGGTCAGAGAGAAAAACACCAAATTTATTCATTTTAACAGTGGTTCAATTTCAAATACTTCTTTTTTAGAAATGTAAATAGATAGAAATGCTAAATGTTATGTCTTCCAAAGCATGTAGGAAGAATATTTACGAATTGAAGTACAGTAATAGCTTTCTTACATTTTGAATGTCTGAAAATTAGATTTTGGAAAATAGAGCTAAAGTAGTTTTTGTTTGATTAACTGAAGTATAACTGGTGCCTGATATCTGTTATGTGATTATATTCAGAGTAAATTCTAGTTAAATATTACTTCATTCAAAGTTCCTTATTATCCACAAATCTTGACTTATGCTGTTAATACTTGTTTCTGATATACAACACTCGACAAGATATGTATTGTTAGTGATCCATTTAGTTCTGAAGTGACAAGGAATTGAAGCAGAAAGCATGGTGATCTTTGAAGTCCCTTATTTCATTTTTTCTTCACTACATGACATTGCTAAAGTGGTATTGCAAGGCAAAACATGACTCTCATTTGTCAAGTAACAGTTTTATTATGTGTAATTTGAACTAAATTCACGTAATTATTTGAAGGGTTTATCATTTTCTCTAAGGAATGTCAATTCAGAAAATCTGATATGATGTTTTTGAGAATGCTAATAAAAAAGTGGCATTGAATCTTGTCAAAATAATCAGCCTGCCAATTTTCTTTGGCTCTATTTCCTGTTTGGAATGAATATTACACTGTCTACTTGATTTTGTTTTTGCAAAGTTTGGAAAATATTGTGAAATTGAAGTAATAATTTAAGTAATTATATTTTATTATTTTCGAGGAAGATTCAATACCATGTTCATATTTTTATATCTCCATGTAATTTTAATGTTTTTTCTACATTTTTGCGTTTTTTCTTCTTTTTTTCAACCTTCTTCTGCTGCATGTATTATTTGGAATTTTAGAACGATATCTTCCGGAGGGGTTCGGTGGGTATTTTGTATGTAATTATGTAGATTGTAGACTTGTGAGAAGAAAAGACACATTATTCCCCTCTATATAACTATATCTTAATTATCTTTAACACAAAGGATTTCATAACATTTCATCTCAATTCATTCTAATCACATTATCTCACCCTACCATGTGTGTGTTACTTTGGCCATTGTAAATAGAAGCATTTATCATAATGCTATTATGGTATAAAACTAAAGCCAACCAAAACAAGATGAAGACAAAAAAAGGCCAAGTTTATATAATAAAGTGTTCAAAATTTATATAAAAACCAATAGTTTTACCCTGAAACTTGCTACTTTCAACAATTTATTTTGGTTTAATGTGGCTTTGAAAAGCTATATTGTAGTGTAAATGTTAGAAGCACATATACACCTGTTTACCTGACAATAGCAGACTTTGATTGTTGACTTCTGGATATTTAGGTGCTGTGTATGTTCAAAACCTCCTGGAAAAAGGAATAGTGAACTTAAGTCAGCCATTGTCATAGATATTTTACCCTCATGTGGTCTGCAAAACATATATTTGACTGTGTTGGTAGTCAATTACTATAAATATTATGTTTGATGCTCACTATATTTATAACTGAACCAAATTTCACTAACTATTCTTATTGCATATCTTGAAGTCAATATAATATTGAAATGATATGAATGCGTAAAGGTGGTTTATGAATTTACAACAACATTAAGGATAGAAATCAAATCAAATAACTGAACAATTCTATGTTATATTACTCATGAAATTTATTGTAAGTTTACTCAACATTTGAATAATTTATATTGTCTGGTCAGTCGAAATTGCTGAAATGTTGGGTACAATAAAATTCAGTAGCAATATAATATATATGATACCGATCTGTTATATAATAGATGTAGTTTGTATTGTTGAAACATAGTAAAACAAAATTAGAATTGTTTCAATTAAATGTTTTACAAACAAAGAATAAGATATGAAAGCTTACTGATATTACTAGAAAACCATTATGTTGTTATAAATACCGGGTACACTCCTTTTCACTATTTCAAATCACTTCTGGAGGCAGAATTGCATTTGTTTATTCTTCTGTAAAACCTTCAATTGAAACAATTAAAAAAACTTACTTTGGTTAGTCAGTAGCATAGAGTTAAAATGAAAGATAAAAGATTTTAATAAAAATTGATTTTGTAGGATCTCCAGTAATAGTGAATGGTGACGAATATGAGAATATTGAAATACATCCAGACGTAAATCTCAATATGAGATCATTAGACAATGTTCCTGGATCACGACAAGACCAAAATCGCAATGTACATAAGCATTCATGTGATATTATAGTAACAGATCATGATATACCTAGTGCTAATACACGATCAGGAGATATGTTACATGATATGGTAAAGAATAAAGAACTGATAAAAGCTAGTCGACTAGATAAGATAAGTAGCGTAGATTCGGAGATGTCTGATGCCAGCACACTAGTCAGTACCTGTTCTGATGATGAAAGGAAGAAGTCCAAAATTAACCATCATTCTATTAAAAGTTCTATGTCTGATAGTGAAGCTGATCCTAGTGGGGTAAGTCATTATTTTATTCTTTACTTTACATGGTTTGGAATTATATGTTGATGTATTTCATGGAAGCAAAACAGTTTGTTGAATAAGTCCACTTATGTGTAAACATTATGAATATATAAAATGCCAGTATCCCAGTGCTTCTAGTCATTGAAAACAGCTGTAACAAAAGTCAAGTATATTCAGACAATTTAGAAATTAACATAACAATAACCAAAGTGTACAATTTTAGCATCTTCACTGTAGGCTTAAATCCTGAGGCCTCATTTTTCAAAAACTTGAATAAAGTAAAATCGAGATTTTCAGAAATACAGTTATATATAATTGGAAAACAAAACATGATTTAAAATTTGTTCTAGTGAATAATGGCCACGATATCATGTTTTGATGTAAATGATTATAACTTTTTGGTTAACAATAATTATGGATAAATTATGCAAGACTACAAAAAAATAAGTATTATACCATTATATATATTACAGCAAATAGTAAAACATAACAAACGAAACAGATCACCTAGTTTATGGAGCAATAAGAGTAGTGCTAGTACAGGATATAGATATAGAGACAGTAAACTAATTAGTACTTCTACTACATCTAATACTGAAACTGGTAGAACTTTTCTTTTTGAAGGCTTATTAGGTAAGTCAGACTTAGATTTTTAGTTTAATGTTCAAAATTGAATCTATTTATATAGAAGATCTTTATTTGAGATCCATACCTGCAATTACAGTGGTGATTTAGCTGATAAGACAGAAAATAACTTAAAAATAAAATTCAGCTATCTGACTTTATTTGAAACTTTCACAAGGTTAGGTTAAAGAAAACCATTTGAGCATTTTTTAGAACCATAGAATTTTCATTTCAGGAAAGGAAAGGAGTAGGTTGTGGGATCAAATGCAGTTTTGGGAAGATGTATTTTTAGATGCTGTAGCTCAGGAAAGAGACATTATCGGAATGGATCAAAGCCCTTCAGAAATGATGGATAGGTAGATATTTTCTCTAAGATCATTCTAAGTTATGGTCTAAGCTCACCTATAGGCTATGATTGTGCACTAACAAGAGGATTGTCAACAAGAACTTTTCAGAAGACTCTATTCTGCTGCAGTCTCATATTTCTGATATAAAATCCTTATCAGAATAAGGTTTTAATGGAGTTTGATATTGGACATATTACACATTAAATCTACAAAGCATTGTACAGGTTGCTAATGTTAGCATGGAAAGCATGGAGTTGGTATATGTTGTGCAAATATGGACTAGCTTTCAACCAGCTTTCATTAATCCACAGTATGCTGGATAATTTTCTAGCAAATAATCAAAAAACAATATACCACAGGTCATGAACTGAATATTGAGGTTTTGATATAGATTGATTTTGAAATCTTTTATTATTTTAACTCCTTATTTTGGTTAGCAAGTACTTAAAATACTCATTGCTTCTTGTCATGAACTGAACATCATGCTATAGGTTTGGATATAAAGTTATTTAATTAGATTTCTATTGTGTTCATGTTTTTTTTACAGGTATGCATCACTAGGTGACATGGAGAGAAAGCGTCTGGAACATGATGAAGATAAAATATTAGCTACCATATTGTTTAATCTAGTTAGTTTTATGGTGATGTTACGTGTAAATAAAACTGAAATTAAGAAGAAGAGTCGTAGATTGTTAGGGAAATCTCATATTGGTTTGATACATAGTCAAGAGGTCAACAATCTACTGGATCAAATCACTGTGCTGGTAGGTATATATTGCGTATTTACTGCGCGAAGGAAAGCTCTAGGTTGTCAAATCCTTAAAGACCTCACAAATACTACAACCAGTTGCATAAGGATTAAGAAAACTATCCCCATTTCTCAATAAAATATTTGTTCCACCCTAGGCCTGTACATCTGGGAGATTCAATCCCTCCTTTCCCCGAAACCTAAAATAATTGTCCCCACCAAAAACATAATAGCAATGAAGATGATGGTGAAAATTCATTATTTTTTACAGCATGGTAATGACATCGATTTAAGACCAATCTGTAGCAGGCAGATGCAGAAACAGTCATTTACTGTTCACTGGGGAACTGATAATACAGGAGATATGTTATTTATGGAGGTAGTCTATTTTTCTCTTCTGAAATATTCATCTTATTTTTTAGTTAGGAGGAATTTAAGGTCTAGGGTTAAATCCAGGCTAGGTTGAGATAATATTATAAATCTTGAACCAGGTTCCCCTTGTCAGTGATGCAGACATCATATGGATGACAAACAAATAGCATCTTGTTGATCAGATGAGTCAATAATGGAGGCCCTGTGTGCTATTAAATGTACAAAATTTTCTCATAGCACAAATAGATGGGACAATACACCGTGACCATGTGTGCTAGTGGCTGTACTTGTGAGAAATTCCTTGACAGTTTGAAATTGAAAAAGATAAGGCTTATGCCAATGTCTTGCCAAAATTTCTCTGATTTGCACACTCCATAGTCTTGTCCTGTCTTCATTAACCCATTCAACTGCTGACCTTTGACTCTATTCATTCCATTTTTATTTCATCCTGTAAGGTATGTGATGACTGTTTATTGTTAAGAAGTGTAACTGGTTCTATACATGATCGCTGGTGGTTCGAGAAACTAGTCAACATGACTTATTGTCCTAAAACTAAAGTCTTATGTTTGTGGAGAAAAAATGGTGAAAAAGTTCAACTTAATCAATTTTACACTAAAAAGGTTTGTTGAATTTGTATTTTATAGGACTTTAGTCTGAATGGCTTGGACTTGGACTGCTATTTCTGTCTTAAATCACAACACCACCAAAGACGACTGACTCGCAAAGGATAAGAATAGCTCTTAAGAATTAAACAGTCCAGTAGTGTAATAAGGCTGCATGGCTTAGACTTGGACTGCTTACTTTTAAGAGTTATTCTTATTATACCTTTGCGAGTCAGTCGTCTTTGGCGGCATTGTGGATTAAGACAAAAATATTGCTGATATACTAGATTTCAGATGCACTAAGATAATTTTAAGTCTAACATTATATCATTGCAAATTGATACAGTTTAGTCCACTTATATATGTGTACATTACAGTAAGAGTTAGATGCTGATTGATCTACTTAGATAGATTAAATGTGAACTGAAACAATTTATTTTATATTGATTGATAATATATAATTATATATTTACAGTGTAAAGAATTGTATTTCTGTGTCAAGGAAGCTATGGAGAAAGCAGCAGCTAGAAACAGCGGCAAGCTTCCTGGTAGGTTTATTATATATTGCTTATCTTTTCATCATGAGACCCTTTGAAGTGAACAAATATTCATTGCATTGTTTCCAGCTTATTATGATAACCCTACAGTAACCTTTA
Organism: Nipponacmea schrenckii; assembly: GCA_030562195.1. Taxonomy (NCBI): domain Eukaryota; kingdom Metazoa; phylum Mollusca; class Gastropoda; family Lottiidae; genus Nipponacmea; species Nipponacmea schrenckii. Next base: position 19,639,574 of record CM060201.1, read on the forward strand.
GAGCCTTACCTATTTTACTGTAATATATCTTTAAAGAATCAAGATCTTGTTCCACCCCAGTTTTACCCTAGGATGAACATTTGATATCTTTTCTGTGGACCTAACATTCCATGTACACTATAAAGAATATCAATTATCAAAATTTTAATCCTTTTTGCTGCAGGCCCTGAACTTGGAGGAGAGTTCCCTGTTCAAGATTTAAAAAGTGGACAAGGGGGATTACTCCAAGTTTGTATGGAGGGAATTGGTCTTCTGTTGGCAAACAGCAAGGTAAGGGAACCATTTTACATTTCAAACTATTTATTTCTGATAATATTTATTATGTATTCTCTATTTTCTATGAAGTGTATAATATATTTAGTTTCAATATGTATGTATATATGTGAATGTGTTTTTCTATTTGGGCCTACAGTAATTATATTGTACTTTACATTCTATCCCTTTTCACAAATATTATGATATTTCTTCAGAATCATACAACTGATACATTGTTCATGTTCATTTCACAAGTATAAGTCTGATTCAATACTTAGAGATTAGAATCTACCAGATGAATAAAACTCAGATATGGCATTGGTTCTTTACATGACACCATTGGCTGGATACTTTGAATGAATATAGTTGTTTCTATCTTTCTATCTTAGCTCATAATTTAGGATTTTAGGATTTTGGATAAGTTGGGATTGATAAAGTTGATCATAAATCTTGAATTAAAATCTGAGTGCTTATATTCTTGTATATTCTTGTGTACAAATGTGATTAAAAAACAACAATCCAAGTACATATTATCTTGTAGATATATCTGCTAGTTGTTTGGATGTAATAATACACTGAGGTCCTGTGTGCTTCAGGCTGTACACTTAAGATCCCTTAACTGTTTGAAATTTGAAAACAGATTAGGCTAATACTGCTGACCTGGCAATATTTATTCTCAGATAATCTAAATCCCAATTCCAAATCAATTAGAACCATTCATCTAGATTGGTTAATTCAACTAAAGGGCTAGTTTTTGTTAGAAATAACAATCAGTAACCTCTTAAATATTTTCATTTTCAGGAAATTCTACCCGTAAGATCCAAATTTCAGAATGTTTTCAAAAAATTAACACATTAAATGTTTAGATTCTACTAACACTAGATACATAGAGTAAAATCAAAACGAAATCCATTTGTATGTTATCCTCCATCTTTGACCATTCTGTTTTGCATCTGACAAAATTAAAAACCACTTTTTTATCTGCATTTTGTCATAACTAAAACCTCTTTTATTAGAACAATTTAGAACTGTGAAAAACACTGTTGGTTGTGAGTTTCTGATGGTTGTCTGCTTGGTACTAAACTACTTGTTTTGGAGAGCAGGTGCTTGGCATTGTCAAAAATATCTAAGTTAAAAAAATGTATTTAAACCTATTTGAACAATCAAGTCTGGCTACTGACCTGTTTGGAATGTACAAATGGATTTCATGATGCACTAATTGCTTTTTTTGTTGACATTGAATTATCATTCTGTTTAATAAAGTTCATTTCAAATATTAACATCATTTAGCCCAGAATTACTTCAGACTGTATTACCGGTATTATATCTGTTAATCAGGTAGAGAGTTCACTTAAAAACATTTACACTTTAAATCAAATGAGTTGATCAGAAATTATACTGTATGCACGAATGCTATAAATCTGTTATTCACATTATATATTGAAAACTAAATCCTCTGTAAATATGTATTTATATATGATATTTATGAATGCCCTTCATGTTAGAAATTAAAAAGAACTGATTTATACAGCTGTCTACCTCTTCTTTATTATACACAAAATCAATTATGTCAAATCTCATTTTATTAAACATGGTGTATTTTGAAGAAATTCTTTTTGATTAACTTTTTCAAAAGATAACAGTTTTCAACTAATTTTCAAAATTCAATATACAGTTTTATCTCATTTAAGTCTTTTTATTACCAGGTATTATTTCAAGAATAAGTTTTCTCAAAAAAACCTTTTTAAAATATTTTGGCCACAGCTTGACTGTTTTGTGTCGTCAATTTTTTGGCTATTTTATTCCCATTACTGTTTCAATGAGTTCTTGTCTTTTTTTGTGATGTGCATTTTCTTTCAATCATATTTATCTCATATATTGATGTCTTTTTTCAATTATTGCAGTTTTTTTCATTTTCAGCATTTTTATGTGTCTTGCAAACATGAATTTTTTAATAGTATGATCATTATGCATTCTGAGATATTTTCTGAAAGAAATGACAGAATAGTCACAGGTACAGAAATACCTGAATATCAAATTGAAAATAGAATTGTGCATGAAATATACTCAATATTTTGAAAGTCTAAGGAATTATATGTGCTTTTATGAGTTCCAAGTGCTACTTGACATAATTATGTAAATGAACCATTTTTGAAATATGTAGTTTCAGTAGATAATTTTCAAATAAATAATTTCTTCCTGCATTGGTTGTGGTTCCATTCTTTAACAAGCTTGCTCTCTGACAAAACATTACAAATTCATTATTTTGCATTAAGAAGGTGCCTCAAGGATTTTAAATTGTCTAACACAGTCCTAATTTTTCTTTCCTCTTGCATCCTTCCAACCTTGGGCTTGGTGTAACAGGAGTTTGAGGTAATCTATTTTAGATTCCTAGTAGAATAATACAGCTAATATATAGATGATATTTAGGTCTAGTGGCAATATCTAATATACTTCTATTGTTGCATGCTTGGTCTTGCTGTTATTTTAGTTTGCACCTTGTATACCATTTTGTTTTGTTTTTTGTTCCTTTTTGTTTAGTTATTTGCCTTGATTGTCTTGGATTGCCAGGTAGAAGCTTTACTAGGCCTTTATGATTGTTAACACATAATTACAGAACCTAACATCAGTTTCAAATACCACTTGTGGGAAAAGTTCTTACATTTAGTTTCATACTTTCGGTTTCAAAATTTACTTTGCCATATTTTGTTATCCAGAACTTCATCCTACTTTTTGCTTACTTCTGGGTTTGCAGGTTTTGCAAATTTTGAAAGAAATTATGATTTTACTTTCTACTTCTCTGAGATAATGCTTATTATATTTTACCCGAATTTGGGTTTATTTTCTCACAAGTGGTCCACTGTTCATTTGTAGTTAAGTTTCTGTCCACATTTATATTTCAGTTCTTTATTGAGCTAGCGCATATCAGGAAATGTTTCACGTTGAAGGGAGGTATTTTTGTGCTAGAGGAATTTGGTAAGCGATTCATCCAATCATTTCCTAGTCTCCTCCCTTTTTCCTATTTTCTCTTGCCCAGATCGGACATTCATTATTATTCTTAACCCTGCATGTTTTGTATTACTGCATGCTTTTAACAGTTCCAAATTTCTTTGGGTTGTTTATTTTTCTTTCAATAACAATGATTGGTATAGGATTAAATCCTACTGGAGCAACCAATACAAAGGTATGGTATTCATGTTTTATTTTATGAAATTATTAAGGTTTAACTAAAAATTTGAATTATTGACATTTTTACTCTATTCAATAAAATCTTGTATCAAAAAGAGTGGTCAGGTTTTCAAAAGTCTTCTAAATTTATGTAGCAGTGACAATGATAGTATCAGTTTCCAATATACTAAAATTAAGATTGTCATCAAACACTTTTAAGTGAATATTGCAGGAACCTCATAAGTATGATTAAATATTGGAATGGTACAAATTGATACTATCATTCTCTGTGATACACATACAAAATTAAGATAAATTCTTTACAATTCTTGAACATGCTAGTATTAACAGAGATAGTGTCATATAAATATAGGACCACAATACTTTCTTCAATTAAAGAACTTAATATTGATTCCTATCTGTTTTATAATATAAAAAATTCCCAAAAGGGCTGTACCTTACTCTCAGAAACTTAATATTTATTTTAGCTTAACTCAGAAATAAACAGTGTTCATAGTTCACTGGTGAAATTTTTAGCTCTCAATTCCATGAGTGTACAGAAATATCTCATTATTTATTGATGCTCAGCCATCCTGCAGTTCTAGAACTTCTCATCAGTTCTCTGCAAATAATATCATGTGTTGACATCTCTAGTTAATTATACCTACAAATTGTACTAAGGAAAGTAGGGAAAACCATAGTCCTTGACTGTATTGTGGTATGTGTATTGGAAAGGGACATTGAAGAATATTTAATGTCTAGATGGACTCATTTATAGTTCAGCTTGGTATTGATACCTAAAATAATGCCAAATTTGTCTGTTGATCCTTAATTAGATCGAGATGATTTTCAATAAAAAGCGACTTTAGATGTCTGGCCCTAGCCATGAAGTAATCACATCTGGACACATGTCTTGGTAGGGTCAGAATTGTCTGGTCCCCTCACTGCATGATGTAAAGGATTTTACATATTAAAGGGTTCTTCATTAGTGTTACTCAGACTATCTGCTCTAATCTCTGATGTTATCAAGACAACTGAATGGTAGGTGAGGCAGTTTTCACATCAACAAAATTATTGTCTGCTACTATTAACATCTTTCAATAGATGAGCTATTTTACGCAATCTTACCCATTTCTGGGCATTATTTCAAAAGATGATATTCCTTCTTCATGTTGTTTCTCCATCTAGTTTGTAATTACCTCCCCCAAAAAATAATCTTTATTTTAATAGTCAATAACGTTTGGGTACAAAATTTTTATGTGACATGATTGTGAAAACCGCTTCTTTTTTGTTTCCTTTCTCTTTTTGTTATGCACTTTTATCCCAAAAATCTTGGTCATGGTCGGTATCTGGACATTAAGGTAGGTACTGAATACTAATTGACACACTGACAGCAGCTAATCAAGGGGAGATAATAGCATAAAAGGATTGAATAAAGCACAACAGACTTCAACTGGAAGAGATTATTTTCAATAATAATTATTGCTTTTAGATTGATATTGTCTTGTCAAAACTATTTTGCATATTTTACCACCCATTCTTATGTTTTTTGCACCAAATGTTTACTTTGTTGTTTCCTTGGTTCCAACCATTGTGATGATATAGCATATATATATATATATATTTATAATGACAATTTTCAGACATAATTTCCAGCAAAATGTTAAAGTATATTGTAATATGTATTCTGTAATTATTGCCCAGGATGAATTGTATTTCCATTATAGTTGATTTTTGCCATATTTTACAAAATTTTGTTTGAATTTATTTTTCAGATACCAAAAATAAAAAAATAATTCAGCACAAATTCAAATCCAGAATGGTAGGTCCTTTTAAAGCTTTTTTTTAGATTATTATTGAGTGTTTCTCATGATTTGTGCTTCTTCTGTTTGATTTAATCTGAATCTGAGATTGGTTAACTTTTTATAGCATCCAATCATCTGCTGTAAATTGTAAACCAATTTTTGAAGTTAAGGATCTGGAATGACAGTTACTATGTCCTGTATTATTGAAGATAAATTACTGACATATTTTTATATTTGTGATTTTATTGTATTTTATTCATCAAAGAAGCACATTTTATGATTCCCAGATATTTAGACCTAAATCTCTTATGTTGTAGTCATTTTGATATTTATGCATGGTTTTATTTTGTTTGCCAACCCAATATAGTATTATTTTCTATTTTTTATCTTTGCATCATGCCAAAAACTTTAAATAAACTGAAACAAATTAATATGGTTGATTGAAAACAACAGAGCAGTTAGTCAAAGAATTAAATATAAAAATATCAGTGAGGAAGTGAAGTACTTCTACTGTGGTTCATTACGACATCCTCAGTATCAAAGTAGTTTGACTATAACAATCACCCAACTATACAGGAAAACAAATGGCATGATTGATAGAATAAAATAGCTCATAGTTCATCCTTTACCTCAGTAGGTAATATTGCATGAACAGATCAAAAGTATCGTGATAGCTTTTGGAAATTATTCCCTCAAATTTCTTTTTTACAATAAAATAATTGATAATTGATAAATCCTTTTGAGGTGTCAATTCTTTTTGGGTCCTTTTTCATTTGCTTTTTTCAAAATAGCTAAGCATGATTATAATCTTCAAATCAAATCAAAACATTTTTATCAAATTCAATTAAAAATGTTGTTTATGATTTTTTTTTTTTTTATTTGAATGCCGTTCAATGGGTTTGTCTAATTACATCTATCTCAATTCTTTCTTTTTAATATTCACATCTCCAATAGGCAAATGAGGCAGCTTTAATGATACATAGAATATTTGCTGTGAAATGGGCAAAACAACAAAAGAGTCAGAAAACCATATTCCCTGATGAAAATGGCAACAGTATGCAAGCTAATTAAAATGTATAGACCCGCTTTCATTTTGTTTGCTTTTTGTTTAGTTTGCTGCAAACCCCCTTTTCTCTTTCATAACTAATTTTTATTTATATTTTTTGTGTTAATTGCTCTTGTTGTTAATTATGATTAATATTGAATCTCTTTCATATCTCTACTTTTCCTCTAACATTCATACTGTAATTGGGATGTGTACATTAGTAGTAGAGATTTACAAAAAATAAGTACATGTTATGGGATATGTATTCAAAAAAATTAAGTTTGGGATGTAATGAATTAATAATTGGGATGTACAAAAATTAGTTATTTGGATTTACAAATATCATTGAATGAGATTTATTAAAAACATCTTTTGAAGTAGAAATACAAAAATCTGTGATTGAGATAAACAAAACAGATATTGAAATATACAAATATGAGAACTGTATTTTTCTGATTTAAAAATATATGTTGAAAGAGAGTTCAATTCTGCTTGTATAATTAAGTTTAGTTTTTTGTGGGATACCATGGCACAGTTCTTCACTAATTAGTTATATAATTTATATTATAGGCCTAATTAATAATTATAATTTGTATTCTTAGATATTTAGAATTTAGTTTATTAGCCACAAAATGTCGATGTAGAAAAGCCTAGAGTTTTGTGATAATTTGGGAAAAATTTATTAGTACATAGCAAAATGTTTAGTTCCTATTCCTGCTTTAATACTAATTAAAGATATTCAAGATAGTCACTTATTATTTAAAAGCATAATAATATATTAGTTCAACTGGTCATATCCATTTGAAATGCACCTGTGGCTATGCTTACTTGTGTCCCTATAAGAGTGTTCACATAGCTGATGATGCTTATTTGTTCCTTTCAAAATTGAATCAAGTTTTGATAATAGCACTGGATAAAATTAGTGTATTGCAAACCATTCAGATAACGAATTTGGTTCCTTTTTTGAAGAATTCTGGTAAAAGCAGTCCAAAGAACTCTGTTCAGATGCCTCACTTTACAATGATTACCAATTGCATATGTGATAAATGACAGTGGGCATGACAGGGCTGTTGATTCTTGGCTTTTGGTTATTTTCATCAAAAAACACAAAAGTCTAGTACATTTTCATAGAAAATTTCCTAAATATCAAAATCCTCATTTTGGAGACATGACTGGCATATACAGATAAATCAACAGCCCTGGTTTTCTGAACGGAAATCACAAGCATGCTCAGTATACAGTAGAGTTATATTTAAAACTTTATGACTACTTATTCTTCTCTAAGCAACTAGTGATCATGATGGTGTGATGGCCACTTTAAGAAAATTTGTCATTTGAAATGAATAAATAGTCTTAGTGTCTAGAAATGATCAAATGAAGTTGAAAATCTTGAATATCTTTACTAGGCAAATATATTTATCACATTTATTTACTAAATTTATTTCTTGTATTTTATTTTCAACAAAATATATTAAATGATAATTTATATGATTTTATTTTGCACATAATGCACAAATATTTAAAAAAATCGAGATATAATATATATTGATCCTTCCTCGTTTTATTTATTAATTGGTAATTTTTTGCTTATTTTGTGGAATTTGAATGAAAAATAATGTTCCGTTTGACGTCTCATTTCAGGCTGACCAAATGTGTTATGCAGTTTTATGTTTATTTTCTTATGTAGCAGCCGGAGTCGAGCAAAAGAAACAACAACCTCAACAAACATCATCCTGACATCGCGTCTAACTATAATCAACTCTAGCATAATTATATTATTATTCTTCCAATTTTAACATCTTCAGGGTTTCTCTTTCTCCTGATATTTTAAACACGTTGTATTCAATAATAAATTTATAGTATTTTTAATGCTGAAATATGACTCAAGTGTTAAACTCGAAAGTTTGATTATAAGTTATATTTATATGTTCAAATGTTCAATTATTAAGTACAGTATTCACATTTTTAATGATGAAATGGTTTTCTAATGTTAAATGGTGAACCCTGCTTATCACAAATCAGGGAATTTTTTCAGATTTAAATTTTGTCTTTTTAGATGTTAAAATTTCTCTCTGTTCATTCGATTTCATTATTTAGGTGTTCAATGTTTTTCAAAACTTCCGCTTTTCTATTTACTTTTTTCTTAAATTGTGTGAATTTGTTATTCAAACTAAACCATTTCAAAACAGAAAGAGAAACTCTGTTAAATGATAACAATTTATTATAAGAATGCTCAGAATATTTTAGGGTACAGTGCTCATAATGTAATATATAATAACAAAATATTTTACATGTTATATATAAGATATATATTTTCAAATATAGATGATATATTACAAATTGTATTCCATGCTTTAAATTGTTATTATATAACATGAGATAGTTACAATTACAATGTTTCAACTGAGTCTTTTATAAAGCATTCATTCAATTTTTTTACCAATGAATAATATAAAAAGTAAATAAATTTACTACCTTGAAATAAATAGATTACAAAATGCATTTATAACAGTCTTCCTCATCTAATCATAATAACACATTTGAATAATTTATGCGCATTTATAATTAGGAAGATAATCTTGGATTTAGCATATAGGTGAAAGATTCATAATATAAGAACACAAAGCGGGAAAGTTATTTGTATATTATTATATCTGTATGTCTCTGCATTATATAAATACTACAGGTTGAATACGGTATTTCTGTCTCAAGAAATGAACCGGTTTCAACATTTCAGCTCATATGACGACATCTTGGTGCCTTGCAACATAGGAAAAGATATTAAACTAAAGATATTTATAATTATATTTATTTTAATTCATTATGGTGCTTTATTTCTGTGACATATCCAATCCAATGGTTGATTATTGATTATATAATTAGTAAAAGGTTCTTTATATAAGGTTAACCAGAAATTCTTAAAGCTAATATGGTTTGATAAATTTAGCAAGTGTTAGACCAAGAATTCTGGCAAGTGAATAGCCAGTTATTGGTAGAAAACAAATTCATATGCCCTTGGTTTGGTAGATGAAAAATGTATGTTTCCTTACAGCCAGCTGTTATTTAGAGTTTGTTAAAGCATGATAGCTTTAATATATTAAATATTGACCTATTAAGACCTTTTACTGTGATATACTATTATTATTATTATTAAAATCTATTTATATGTATTTAGTTATTGTTTAGTAGCTGAAAATTGTTTCATTGTTTGAGGTTAAATTGTTGATATAAAGTTACAATCTTCAAAGAGGAATATAAAACCATGGAAGATTGAGCTAGTTAATGGTACCGGTATTAGCAATATGTTTAATGGTGTTTCAGTATCTTCAAAATTGAAATAATTAGACTTTGAAAATAACACTCAAACAATGAAGCGATCTTTCTTAAATTAGAAAGAAATTCTTATCTATATTTATAAAATAATATTTATTTATTCTTGCCTTTCACATGGTCAATGCCACTGGATTTGAATTGTGTATATATTGAATTATTGTTATTAAAGAAATATTGTATATAGTTGAATATTAACTAATATTTAATATTATAAAATAGATCTGTCAACTAACAGGTGTTATATTCTAACTTTTGATTCATATTTGATGGTGCTGTCTTCATGGACTTTACAACTTTTTACTTAATATCAGTTGGCAGTAATGAATGAGTAAAAATAATGAACCTTTTCAATTGGGCCTTTGTTTATAGAAACTGAAACTTTGATTAAAAAAAAAACGAATACCTTTGATAATTATCCTGCCCTGTCACAAGGTCTTTTTACAAAATCAGATTTGATCTAAAATACCTACATGACAGGTTAGATCTAAATTTCAAATTGAAATTACCACTGAATACATATATTAATATGAGTTTAAGGTATTTCAGATTAGGTTTTTTGGCATTTGAGGCACATCTTGAAGTTAAAATTGCAACTAAAATTGCCCAGAAACTCTTTTGAATACACCTCTTTCAACTACCAAATCTTTACAAAAGTGATATATAACATGTTTTTGTTGAGAGATATTTTAGAAGTGAATGCAATGTAGTTATTTAGTTGTAATATATTGTAGTATAGTCATCCTTACATTGTTATCTAATGTAAAACCTTTTGTGATATTCCAATATTATTTCTTTTAGTACTTCATTTGATTTCAGTTGACAGAACTGTTTCTTTGATCACCAGAATTTGTGAACTTCAATCTCAAACAAATTCTGAAATTAATTGGCCAAGTTTGATATTGTGTTAACCTTGTTTCTTAGAATAAGATGTTTTCTGAATAATATGATAAAAAGTATACTGATATTCTGTTGTGAAATGGTATATTTACATTATCTATAGTATAACTGATATCCCTTTTTTAATTCTTCACTAGGGATCTAAATGTAACCAGACACCTCAAATCTACTACTCCTTTGGTTTTCACTTTTGCTAACAGATAAATTCAGAAATTGATCTTATGCACTGACTGCAATAGACTATTCTTGTATAACAGATGCAATTTGACTGGATCCCATAGAAGGCCATTACAGATTATTTACAGACTGAGCTCCGATTGACTGTTTTCACTAGCATACAATCCAGTCAAATACCCACAATGGCAGACTTCTGTACACAGAATATATTGGCAGTCAAGGTATAAGATGAATTGTGAATATCTATGCAGGGTTTCCTTCGACTTTAATTCTGTTTTCTTAAGATTTGTCCATGTGGCTGAACTATTCTATCTGATCTGTGATAAAGAGTAGATACACCATTGATGGACCGGTATTTTTGATACATAGTGGCTTCTGCAATTGAGCATAACTTACTCATCACTTCTTTTATTGTTCATAATATATAGTGTAGAAGATTATCTTCAACATAATAAGTTTCAATAAATTCTCAGGTTGAGGGATGATGTCTGGTGCAACAAAATTGACACAGTAGAACGTAGTAAAAACATCTTGTCCGAGTTTCAACAGTATCGATAATAATGCACCGGACCTCGACACGACCTTAATCGGCAACTTCATCTGTATTAAGTCTCATTGAAACAACCTTCTGTTTCTGGCGTCTTTATTATTAGCTCAGTATTCAGTTCTGTTATAATTTGATTTCCAATGTTCATTACAGGGTGGATTTAAATTGTTAAATCTTAATAATAATATAGCATGAATAAAATATTAAAATAATTCAAAATTGTCCTTATAAACATCAATGGTGTTTCTATGAATCGGTGGTGGAAGGTTCGAGTAGGGGCTAGACGGCTAGAGAATTGTCAAGGGGGCAAAACAACATCAAATATTAGTGATACTTCGTCTTAGAATGGACATAAAAATTTAAGTTATCAAGAATTATCAATATGTGCATCTATTCATCAATCTATTTTTCAATATCAATTGCATTTTTATGGATAATGATTTATTTTTATTTTTTGGTGGGGGGGGGGGGAGGTTATAGGATTTTGTTATGTTATACATGGCAGCAGGTATATCAACTGATGAATACGTTTATTGGCCCGCCAAATTTCAATTTTTAAAATTTTATGTTCACTCTAAAACGCATTTTATGAATCTAACTATGGGAAGCTTTAAGAATGAGTAGTGAATACTTTGATCTTTGTGAAGATTTCACGCATTAAAAGATTGTAAAAACAATTTTTAAGAAAATTGTGTTTCGGGGAAACCCATAAAATATGAATTATTCCAGATGACTATCAGACGTCTACAGTTCCTGCAATTCCACTTACAATAAATGACATCGCTAAATTAGGCCATGAAACACTTTTTGTTTAAGCTGAGTTCCAGGAACCACTGACGTCGGAATACACACTCTACTACATCTAACATGTTTACAAACAGTGTCATCTCAAATTACAAACGAATAAGCTCGGCATCTTGCAGGGTTTACATTTTAACAAGTTATATTCTACATGGGATTTGGCTTGAATATCAGAAAACTAGCGTGTGCATTAATACTATTCTCTTTATTTGAGAAAATTAAATCCAGACCTCCAATTGGAAAATTAATCAGGTGAGGAAATCTATGAAAGTGGAATAAAAGGTTTCAGATTTTAAAATGAATGTGGCTTCTGTAAGGGATTTACTATGGCAAGGTGAAGTATAGATATAGAAAAAATAAATGATAGCCCGATACCCAGTCCAACTTTGCCTTTGTAAAGCTTCTTATCACAGAGACCGGGATAGTCTGGACGTTACAGACTAAATAAGAGCATGTTTATAATGGGGGTTTGTTGTATTATATTGGTACCATAGTTTTAATCTAAAAAGTAATTAATGTTGGTTGAAATTCTTAAATGATATACTGCGGTGACTGAGTATATTTGCTCAAATTTTAGCAGAATTTTATAAACTTAATATGATTAAGCTGTAGGACACATTAGTGATGGGAACATTTTTTACAAGCAATTAAATATTTTCGCCATTTTCGGTTTTAACTTTGCTATTAGACACAATAAAAGATATTCCAACGTTTCAATCAGCATATATTTTTTCTATTTTAGCTACGATTTCTTGGCAGATGTCGATGCCCATGATGGCAGTTCAGATAAATCAATGTCGATTAACGATAAAATAGGTAGTCAATTAGGTTTATCAACATTCTTTCCCGGGATTAGATACACAAGAAAATCTCGTGACACTAGACATATTCAACTTCAAGAAGGTAATTGACAGTTATTTGAAATTATTCTACCTTTTTGTTTCATTTGACACTTATTCGTGCGTAGGTAATATGGCACATCTTGACAATGGCAAAAAAATACGAACTTTGTCTTTTTCCATGACATCTTGTTTCACTGGAGTTTGTACATGGAAGTAATTTGCTAATGAATACAGCCAGTCAGGTTCCTTGACAGAAAATCTCTAAACAATACTTATGTTGACAGGTTTTCTGTGGAGGTCTCTTATTGGAGGTTTTTGATTTTGTACAAACCAAATTACTTGCTTTCTAGCTTCTTTACACATTATCCATGAGGGTTACGAACACCTGCACCACTGCCAAATAGTTTTGGGTTTTATCTATTTATTTTTTTGCAGAAGGATATGATGACCAAGGATTACCTGGGTTATTTTCTGCACGTTCCATGAACAGATTGTGTACAGTTTGTCGTCATATTAGAAGATCATTCCGCTGTTTTCAAAGATATTGTTGAATCATCCAAGATTTATTTCATGACAGTAGAAAGTTCCAGGACAAAAGGTCATTAAAAGCCTTCACAGCATGTCAACTATATTATTATAAATATACATGAATATCAAATAAAGAATCAAAGTTATACAAATGTAGAAATCACTGTTTGACTTCCCAGGGGGTAAATTTTCCAAAGCTTAAGTAAAGTTAAATCTAGATTTAAAGGGATAATAGTTCGTAGAATGAATATGAACTTTTAAAATTTAAAATTTGGTCATTAAAGCTCTATCCATCAGTATATATACCTGTTGTCATGAATAACATAAATAAATATCCAAAAAACAAAGAAATTATCCTTAAAGATGCATTTGATTATTGAAAAACGCTTAATAAATTGATTAAGCATTTTTCAAACATGACTCAGTTTTGCGAGTGTTCCAGATTTAAAGGTATTCTGTTATGAATATAAACATATTGACCATTCTTGAGAACTAAAAGTTTATGTTGGTGGTAAGACGCAGTATCCCTTTAAAGAAATATGGTAGCAATCCAATTGGATAATAAAACTAAATTTAAAAGTTATTTCAGTGATTGACCACAATGAATTTAAACTGCGTGCAATGACAGCAATAACACCAACTTTGATGACACATTTAATGTAGGTAATCATTGGGTAAAATGCCAATGCCATATGTATAAATATAAAAAATTCCCATTATTTTCTGTAATCTTTATTTTTTTTTCATGAAAGATTTGATTATATACACAATGTAAAATGGTGTGATTACTTTGTTACAGTTGGTCAGCAAACAAGATAATTTAATTCCTGGGTAAGGAATGTTGTCTTCTTTGATATGAAAAAGACAAATTAGTTAAAACTCAAGGAATACAAATCTGCAATATTTCAGTTTGTGAACAAAGTTGAATGTCTATCAAAAATGGGTAACAAGTAAAAACTTTCATTTATTTGCATGGTTTGACAATAGATAATCTTCCATTTCAAATTCCAGGATATAACATCATTTCTTTTCAAAGTCTAAACAACTCAATCTTTTCGCCATTTCAAACAATTAGCAAAAAAGAGTAAGAACTTGATATTGCTTCTTCATCATTTCAATGCCTTTTTTGACCTTTAAAAATATATACACAGGAACAGTATATACACATCTCTTGTCCATTTACAAAACTCAGCGTCTTTTTTGAAACACATTACCCCGTCCTGGTTGTGCTCTACCCCTCCCTCTTGCAGCTGAAATAAAAATTAATAATCATGATTTACTACAACTGTAGCCTACAAGACAGGTAGCTTATCCAATGATAATAAAAAATTACATAATAAACAAAGCTAATTACAGTTCACTGCATTAGTAAACGCATCTAGTCCAGTGCCAGAGAGAAGGGGAAGGGGGACCGCAATGACACTCGGTGGGAATTGATAAGGGGGACAATGCTGTGAGTGTAAAACCAGTGCCATTGACAAATACATAATAATTCTGTGTACAATTCATCCAAAAATAAACAGAAACTCTTTGTTTACCTTGTGCTCGTAATATGGCGGATTTGCCTCTTCCGGCCGCCCCACCACCGGTACCTTTTCCGCTAACCTTTTTAAACATTGGCGCATTTTTCAACATATCCGGTAAAATAAGAAATCTGATTTTACTGCCCCGAATATATACATTTTCTAACTGGGCTACTCGTCCATCACGATATGTCACAGTTATGTTTTGCATTTGGCAATTCATATTGTCTTCAGCCTCGATCAATTTCCCTCTATAGACTTCGCCGGTTGTTGTTTCACAAGTCACGATATGTCCTTCTGCTTCGTGCAAAACTTTGATAGGAACACCGATAGACATTTTGGAATTATTGATTGTCACTCTGGTCCTAAATTGTTAGTCGAAATCCACTGTTATAACTGTGATGGCTTCGGATTTAAATAAATAAATGATGTTTGGTCAGCGTCTATTCAACGCACTGACTCCGCTTTTAGAACTCTTCAATCTCCTTTTTAATTGTTAACACTAGTTATCTCCCCTTATTCTTATAGCATTTTATTCAATGATGTCTATAAATGAGACGTCATTGATTTTATTGCTTTCATCACATTACAGACGAACTGAATTCAGAATACATACAAGTAGCATTAAATATTAAAAAGAACTGTATCTAATTGGAGTGTATAAGTTTATGATATCCATTTCATATTGGTTGTCCAAGCGGACAAATAAAAAAGAAAAAAAGGATTATAAACCCCAAAACCCCAAGAAAGCAAATCACCTTTGCCCATTTATATATAAAAAAGACTGTATGATAACTTGTTTGTTATTCTTGCTACTGATGGCAGCGAGTCACCAGTAATCGTAGGTGTAATGCCACAGATTTTGTAGTTTTGGGCCAAGCTGCCTGCAAAATATATTCTATGAAACCCCCATATGTAAAAGTCTGTCATCATGTAATTTCTTTCATCTCTGGCTCTGTCAATCATTAAGAAATAATGAATGGTTTCAGATAACGAACTGGTAACATTTTCACCATGATGTCGCATTCATTATAGGAATAATTTGTGTCATTGTCCTTTCCATGGAACAATGAAATAAATAGGGGGATTGGTGCACTTTAGGCAATACTTTTCTAGCTGATATGAGTTTGGTTGAAGCCCCTAGCAAATTTCTTGGATCCTGCAATAGGAAGGTTGAACCGAACAATTTGGGTGAATTCAAGTCAAAGATAATATTCCTGCTTTACAAAGATATTTGCTTATTGAGATCATAATGCTTTTTAGGGCAGTCAAATCCTGAATTGGACTGAATGATTCAAATCACTTTGATAATATTTATTTTACATAGCCAGTTTTTGTATTTATGTACTAGCTACAAAAATAACTTATAATTCAAATTTTTATTTTACTTACAATTGATTTTGTTTGAAATTTGGTAAACATACAATGGTATTTGCAAGTCATGTATTAATATGTACAACATTGCATCTCCTGTGCTTAAACTGATATAAATAGCTACATATACATTATTTTGTAATAACAGACAAAACTTGTGTGAGGAATATTCAAATGTACATGGAGGCATTAAGACTAACAAAGTTTTTTCAATCATTAGATAACATTGAAGAGGTATTGTTTTAGTTTTCTATTAGGCTCTATATTCAATTCATTGCTTTTTGCCTAAGAAGACCAAAATTTCTAGCAAAATATATTCTACAGTTTTGTGTTTTCATGAAGGGTTTGAAACATGACACCTTAAAGGGATTGTAAAAATTTTTCTACTCTTAGTATGTGGAACAGATACATTAACATCATCAATTTGCACCATTAAAATTTTCAATCAGACCAAAATCTGTTGCTCTTGCAATTCTACTTACCCAAGTGTTTAATGTCTACACTATCGTAAAGTCACTAATAATATTAAGGTGCCTCTGCGATAGTGATGACATCAAACGTTTTAGTGGAATTGCAAAGAATCAATGCTATCTGTGTCCCAATAAACCAAAATATTTACCAATTCCTTTAACCTTAGTTATCTACCAGCTGAAGTAGAAATCATTTCCTATTCTTTGGAAGCAAAAATAATGCCATTTTGTTCAATACAATTAGATAGCTGGAAACTGATATAAAATTATCACAAGTTTCTCGACCCTATAAATAGATAATCTAATTAATCCCATTTCCCACTGTGGTCAGTTTTATCCCAGTGGAGTAGATAATTTCATTTCAAGGTACCAGTATAGACAATGAATTGAATAAAGAACCAATTTAAATTGTGAGTTGACTATTGCCTAATACTGTATATAACATTTATTGTACACAATTCAACAGTTTGAACCATTAAGATATCATAATGTACGATATACATACTTATTATATACAACCGTTAGCCCTTTTATATACATAAATAACATCCATATACAATCATATTATCAATATAGATTTCTTCTTAAACAATTCACATGATTTTTATGAAAAATATTACAATTTGAGCTTTACAAAATGATAAATGAACATGATTTCATGAAAAAAAATGTCTTATAAATTAAATACATAAATGATTTGACTTGGTTGGACTGACATGTGTAAGATACATAAAATAAAATATAGAAAAGTTTTATTTCATATCAAAATTTATCTACAAAATGATCTCAAAATGATGTAGAATATCACTATACAAATTTAGTTTCTGAATCAAAATTTTGATTAGAAACTGTCCTTGCTGCTTTGATGGCTCATTTCCCAGCCTCAAAATATGGCTCAAAGTACAGAAAAATACCATGACTTAAAACTATTTGATTCTTTAGGTAGATATCCTATGCCCTATAGTAGAATATTATGTTAAGATGGAAATATTGTGTGCGAATAATCATAGTTGTTAGTTGACATGCTCTCTGCCTTTGTTTTGATGATTTGTTAACATGAAAATAACATCATTGTAAAATAAGTTCTTGAAAAAATATCAATTATATTTGGCCTTTCTTGAATACATCGATGCATAAGTTTCTAATGTTTGGTTTGACAAAGCCTTAACATCTGTTGAATATGGTAAAAGTTTTGACAAAATATTATTCACATTGTTTACAATGAAATTTGACTCGTTACATGTAACTCAAGTGGATATCATTCCATATCTATCACCAGTTGGTATTGTCGCGAGTTCAAACATAACAGAGTTGTGTTTAAAACTAATAGCTACATTCAATATTTGCAACAATACTCCACCGGTACTTGATTTGGTGTGAGACATTATTATATGTATATGGCTGCACTGGTCATATTAGTAATAGCATAGATTGTATTCTTTAGGAAATCTCATAGACATTTTGTACAATGAAATCTAAATTGTAATTTTAAATGAAATATAATAAGCAAGTCGTGAAATATTGCCAAGGATAACAGGATCAGTACTGGGGCCTTTCTCTAAAACTTTACTACGGTAAAAACCAGATTTTAGGAAATGCAGAAATGTGATTGAATACTAAAACTATAATCTATAATAGATTGTAGTGATAAGGCCCCAGATACTGTTGGTACTTATTGATCCAGATAAAAAGAGATTTAAAGCACATAAGTTTCAAAAGCAGGCAGTAAAATTTTCTAAATGAACTTGTCTCAAACATTTCATCCAAAATCATAAATAAATTTTAGCATAAAAAATTTAAAAGGATAAATAATTAAATAGAAGCAGATATACATTTGCAGAAAAGAAAATTAATTTCATCAAATTCAACACAATATTTTAGGAAGACTTGCATGGTATAGGAAAGCAGTCACAGCTAGAAAAACAGATCCTAGTTTACCCATAAAGGGGAGTGAAAAGTAAACTTTGCAGAATTCTCTTTGTAAATAATTTTGATTAAATTCAGTTAAGTTTCAGTACATAAATAAATTAAAATTATACCTGGTTTAAGACTGTGATATTGGCCTAGGTTTATTATTGACACTGAGTACAGAATAAATATGATCAAGTTTGTAAGTTGAAGGTCAGTATATAAAATCTGGTTTGGGTATATAGTGCCTACTGAGATCAAGATTAAGAGAAAACAGAGTCAACATAATTTACACAATTCAACAATATTTGTGTTTCCCGAGCACAGAGAAAACTTATAAACGGTACTTATGTATCATACAGCTCTACTATCTAGTCTTATTTAACAAACATTACACAGATCGCCTCTGACTATCATAAATAATTCGGTTTCCCCAGCTTTCAGGACTTAATGATTAATGTCCATAATGGTTTGAAGCTTATTCAAACATCTGTACAATGACAGTCTTGATGATCATATTCTATCAAAATTCAACAAAAAACAAATGAAAGCCTCCCTGAGTTTCAGTATTTTTAATTGTTTATTGCACCATGTGTTCCTATGGAAATGAATTAGCACCTTTATCCACCATTTATGTTCTAAATGAAAGCACTCATTGCATGATACATCTGCATCAACATATCTAAATGAATTGGTAAACACGATCTTCTATCATTTTTACTCACATCATAAGTTAACCACGATAAAGCATTGTAATTCTCTAATACAAATCTAAAAAAAAAATAATCCAACAACTTAAAACATGAGCCCTGGTTCCAAATCCATTTTTTTTAACCCCAAAGGGTTGGGACTGGGATGTCCTCAACAATAATAATTGATTTTGTGCATGACTATAAGAGTCATCCTGATAGGGACATGATGCCAAAATTTCCTTTTTTAGAGTGTTAGTTTTTAATGTCATTTACCGTACTTGGGTTACAAATGGCTGACTATTGAGTAAGTTATCTTTACTCATTAAACCAGCTAAGGAATGGGAGTAGATAATAAAGGAAAGTTGAATGCGAGGACAAGCAAAAGGACTATTCACTGTGAACCAATGTCGTTTGTAAAGACTAATACATGATAACGTACCTAAGAACATCACAGGTGAGATGAGAATCTAGAGGGTGTGTATTTCTATCTACTGTATGGGAATGATTATAAAAATCATCATGGCTAGATGAACAATGGACATGTAAGGCAGCCTGAAATAAATTACAAATAACAGAATATAAACATCATGAAATTAAAATTCATTATTTGATGATAAATATCTTATTCATCGCTTTAGATTGCAGGTCGATTTGAGTCTTGAATATATATAAATAGCTTTCAGATGTACTAGAACTGCAAATTGCAAAGAAGATAAGATCAGAAAATTTTGAATGCTCTTTGTACTGTTCAATTAACAACAGAATAGGAACAGACAAAGGCTGTTTACAACTCTCCTATTGAGTGCCACCATGAAGTTTTAACTGACATTTCACTAGAGAAATAGTTACCTTGAAGGTATTTGGACAAACATGAGCATTTTCAGGTCGACTGGACCAAAACCATTTTGGCATTGGTCCTGGTCTGGCTGTAGAGACATAATATCCCATAGCTAATGGTTGTTGTAGTAGATTAATATCATCTTGAGGATCAGCTTGTTGACCACCACTGTTACCCTGAAAAATTATTATTCATTATTAGACAATTCTCTTTCAAAACTTTTAACTGTGCTAATGGAGACAAGCAATGCCATTCAGTATACTGTCTGTAGCACACAGGGCCTCAGTTTATTGTACCATCTGAATGACTAGACACTTTCTACATGTCAGTCTCAGAAGAATAATATGTATTATAAAGTATTTTATTATTTTGAAATTAACATCATAAAACACTAATCTATAGTGGTAATACCAAATAAACATACATCTTTCTCAAAATTGAAACCGTGCAATATCAGTGTTTTATCTTTAAACTCTGAGTGCTGATATTGCTGAGCAATTACATGACAAAAATTCTAACTTACTGCACAAGGACCATTAGTTCGTGAGTTATGTCGACCATGTTCACCACCAGAGGGTGATCCAGGTGGTGATGTTCCTGGAACACCATTATAATCTATGTTATCCATGTTAAATACATCAAATAAATCCATGCCCTGATCCATTGTTCCTAAATCTTCATCTTTTAATCCACCAAATAAGGCATCATCATTAATATCTAACTGTGTGTTATTAAAATCAAGGATCTGACCTTCTGGCTGTAGTGGCATTGAATTGGCCTGAAAAACACAAATAACACATTCAATTTTTATACGGATAAGAATTATTGCTAATCCTTCAGCACACATTAAATAATGAGACAAAATTTGATGGTATACTACTCCTAGGTTTTATTGCTTGCTAGACTTAACAATTACATGCTTATTATTGCTAGAGTTAACAATGTGATGTTTTGATTTCTATATGCCAGGTAGAGAAGCATTACTTTTAAGTTAAAGTATCAACATTACAGAGCATATTGCAATTATTACTGTAAATATTAGAATAAAGAAGAAGTTTTAAATCAGCCAATCTTATCAGTTTATAATTTGTATTATTTCTGTTATTTCTAGTCTCAAATTGTCATTTTACAAGTATTCTATCAGAATCCCATCCAAAAATCACTATATCTAACCAATCACTGAATATCATGTAGAACCTGTTTATTGATAAAATAAGGAATAAAGGACTTAGAGTAGTTATGCTATTCAAAAAATCGTATTTTTTCAAGAAATAGTAAAATATAGCTGACCTGTGCTGTGGCTGAAATGGGGAAGACCAGTATATGAGTGGCGGAGGCATCCCGTGGAGTCTGTAGAGGACAATTACTACTCATCTTCTCTTCTGCCTTCATAGCATCAACCATGATTTGAAAACTGGAATGTGGTTCCAATGAAACAAGACAAGCACTAAGTATGCTAGGAACAGCACCACTATTTAACACCTCACATTGGCCACACATGTCCTTTAATTTGTGACTAACATGAAGCAAATTCTTCTTACTTAATAACCCAGACCAACCTGTAAATAAAAGTAATTCACTACATGAATACATTGATAAGCATTGCATAACAAGTCAGAAGATTAAAGCATGGAAGACTGTAAAAAAATTTCAATGGACAAAACCATACTTGTCAAAACAACCTTGTACTTAGTTCAAAGACTAAAGTAAACCAAAGCTTCAGTTGATATTGAGAAATTAAAAAACTCACCCTTTAATTCACCATGTCCAATTCTTCCAAACCGTCCTATAACAATTCGAGCAGCCATTCTAGACATAGACACAATTCCAACAAGAAAATCCCACAATTTACGTAGTCCAATTGTCCTAGCTGAAGTTTTCTTGCGTCTATTTCTATTAGGATTTCAATATTCACAACACAAGTTTCCATAAGTTCACCACGCTCATCAGTTACCACTGCAAGTAGCCATCTTTGATCTTCAGAGAGACAATAGCCACAGAATAAGACATTGCCCTTTTCTGTTTTACCACCACAACTTTCAGCAAGTTGAGCTTGTTTGTCTTTTAATGGTGCCAGGATGAAGGGTGGTGTATATAATTTTTGACACTTATTTTCAGTCTGAAAGACAAAGGTTTGATTAAAAAGATGAGACAGATGTTAGTCTAGGACAGTTAGACCGAGACCTTAGTCAAGATGGTGTGTTCAATATTCATAATGACATTGCTCTATTACTTGATGATAAGGAGTGTGTGCAATCTATTTCCGTAATTATACAGTATGTGATCCTTAACGAAAAACAATTCACTTGCATTAATGTCTGACAAATGTCTTTCATTGTGTTTCCCTTGGACTCATTTCTTAACTGTTGGATCAGAGTTGTAAACCTCTATACTGTGTTATGCAATGAATCAAGGGCCATATGAAGCAAGTTTAATGAAAATTGTCACTTTAAAATTCTCAGTACAGGGAAAAAGCTGTTAATTATAATCAATCAAAATGAAAAATTGTACCTCTTTTTGTTTCTGTAGTAACTGTGCAGCTGCAGCAGGGCCGAAGCCAGTCAGAGATCTACCCATTATAGTATGTGATAAATTCCACCGACAGGTTGTAAACACAGAGAATGCCATCGATTTTAAAGCTTGGAACTGATTTTTATTCTCTTTATGTCCAGTTATAGTTTTCAATGGAACAATCTGTAAGAATTTTGAAGAAAAAAAATTTGATGTACACTCAATTTCAACTAAATGCAGCTTCCCAGATAAAACTATTCTGTTGCCAACCAGATTTATGATATCAAACCGGTTTGATGGCTTCCATCTCAGAAATCCTTCATCTGATTCACTTACAATTCAGATTAAAAGTCACTTTAAAAGTTGTTTTACCATTTTATTATTCAAATTTACCAAATATATAGATATTAAGTAATGTTGCATGTACAGGGACAATCATGGTTGGTGAGATTTGCTGCTGTCTCGAATCTCGAGTCAAATCTCAAGTGTGACTGAGCATCAAAGACTAGACTATCCTGTTGATGACAAAATTTATGATATCGAACAAGTTTGATGGTTTTATCCTCTGTAACGCAGAGCATCATTATCTAATCAGATTAAGTTTCATGGTCAGCATGTGAGTATTGACTGGAGATTTTTGGTCTCCTGGTGTGACTGCAGTCTGTGAAACTCATGACAAGGCTGTCTAAGACCATTTGTGTGCCCACATTATGAACTTATTCCTATTATCTATATTGCCCCATCAATCAATATTAATCCTGATTTCTAGATATTTAGAGTCTATACCTGTAAGGAGATGTTATTCTGGATATTATCAGGTAATATTTGTAACATCTGTTGAAAACATCGTAACAATCCTATCATTGTTAATCTATTCAGGTCTTCCCAATCATTAGCATAAGAGAATGGTTCTATCATATAGATAACTATAGCTGGTAAATTGTTTTCTTCTATTTCTATATCAGAACGTTCTGCTTTCTCATTGCTGGAATTCTCATTATTACCTGCTTCTACAATTACATAAGTAAAGATGACTGAAGTAAGAAAATTAAAATTTTATTTCATACACAACTAATATTAATAATTAGTTACCAATCAAGACCATGCAAAACCATTTCTTATTTTAACGCATCCAACACTGTGAGAGGACATAGGTATAATAGGTATTAGAAAGAAACAAATTCCATATTTATACAATATATTATATTGGAAAGTAAGATATGAATATTAATCAAAAGAATATACCTAAAACTGCTACTAAATTTTATTTTCAATTATATGAGCTCTCTCAGACATGTCAATAAACTAACAATTTATATGAAATAAGTCCAATATGAAAACAAGTAAGCCTATATCAACAATTACCTTTATCATCAGGATTATTGGAACCAGGATTTTCAGGTGTTGGTGGATGATTTGTTGCTGGTTCCGGTGTTTTAAACTGAGATTTAGGACCAGATGTACTCTCAAACAAAGAACCATCTACTGGTAACTGTTTTAAATATGGTCCTAATAGATGTCTACACACTCGAGCATACAACCTTAACTTCTCAGCTACTTGAGAATCACCTAAAAACACAATATAATTTCTGTCAAAATGTACTCTAAACTGATCAGCCATTCCAACTAATGTTTCATCTGGAAGAAACAGGGTTTGAGCTATCTATTGGGTAAAATGATCGTCATACAGAACAGTAACATCTTGAGATTGCCAGTTGTTAACCAATAGACTACTTTTCGCCATATCCTGCGGTCAGAATTCCAACTGAGATTAAGATTCAATCACTTATTACAGTCAGTCATTTAAATGCAGTTTCCTTTTAATGAAATTTGGAACAACATACACAGAGGCTATTTATATATGTCAGCTGAACAATAATAAGCTATATATTTAAACATCAATGTGCAGGTCTATAAATCCTATTTGTGCCAAGACTTCTGTGAAGATTTTTATATAGCATTCGAAAAACTGTCTTTGCAATTTCCAACTTACCAATATTTTTAAACCAATCATCCACAGATTCTTCAGCTAATTTCTGGGCGTTTGATTTTCCCACTCTCATAATACCATCTCTAATCTTAGAGGATATGGGATTGTGTTTCCCCAGTCGACATAACTTATATACTGTACTTAATTCTTTAAAGAAATCTCGTACATTTGTCAGGATATAATCATTCTCTGGTGCTACCACGAGATAGGCTATATCTTTAGCTTTAGCAAACGGTTCCACTACTTGTTTATCCTGAAAGAGAGTCATTATAAGACATATTAAAGGAGACAGTCCTGATATAATAATATGAGCCTATTTGCAAAGTTAAGTTTTATAATCTTTTCTTACCCTAATGAAATTTCTCAAAAACTCATTACATCTGAAGTTTTTATATAAAGGGACACATTTGGATATAGGTATCTGAGTACAAAACTGTTCTTATATAACAGCATATCATAGAAATAATTGAAGTGTTCAAACTTCTATAAACATCTGTCACATTACAAACACAACATCAATGAAAATATTGAATCAATACCACACATACCCAATATCTCAGACTATAAGGTGACACAGTTAACCAGTCTGCATCATTACCAACTAAGAAATAAGGTATTGGTTGGGGCTCACAATTCTCATCAGATCCTACAAATATAACAATAATACTTCCTCTTACTCAGTAATTCAGTTAAATCATGATTCGCAAGACCTCAAAATGTTAAATGTAGCAGGAGACAGGAAAGGCTTCTAATCAGGGAGATTTCTCTATTTTTGGCACATTGCAGAGTGCAAGTGCAAACAAACACTCACATTGAAAGGTCTTCTCATTATTTAAATATAGTTATTTTCTTACAAATAAAAAAAATCTACTATGTCAAGGTCACATTTTCAATTAGAGAAGCCTTAAAAAAAATAAGAACATATCCGTAAACAAAGTAAGAAACCTTACCTCTACCAGCGAGTTGATGAAAATCTTTCCAAGTTAATGGGCCTTGTAATTTGTACGAATGTTCCCACATTCTTGTCACACGTTTATTTTGAATAGCATCTTGTAAGATAGGTTGGAGTGATTTATGTAAGTTAACAATATCTTGAGAGCTGACTGGAATACGATTTGCACCTAAAAAATAAAACATATCAATATAACAAACAGTTATTGGATTATGTTTAAAATAACGACATTAAGAAATCATTTATACTCAGTTGTTCTAGATAACAATGGGATTAAATATATCCCTTAGGAAGATGAAATTGCATTCTAAAAGGTAGAAGTCCTTTTATCACCTAAGTCACCTTACTTCTGTTCCAGTAACTTTTGTGTTTCTATTCTTTAAATGTCAAATTAAAAATGAGCTATGACGATCATTCTCTAGTAATTGTAGTTTAATTGAGCTAGTTATTGCCGAAATATTCTAGAAGAATATCAACAGTGCTACTTTTTCTTACAGCTATTGACCATACTTACCCCTCAAGAAAGGCCATTTATGTAAACAGGTCATCCTCATGGAGGGATCGTCTAGTTTAGTAGGTGAAGTATTCTCCATAGCTTGTCTCCCTTGTTCTAATGCATTATAACTCACTTCATTACCATCTGAAAAAAAAAAAAAAAAAACAACAAATTAATTATGTAAGCTAACATGACAAAATAGAGTTTTTATAGAAATTATAGAAATCTAAAAAGGGTTTTACAGTACATAAATTGTTGTCCTATACAGAATGATAATAATTTGTCTTAATTCTTTCCAACATAACAACTATCATACAATAGCCTTTGGTTATAGACAGAGTCAAGAATATAATATCCTTACCTTTGAGTTGTAGGACATCCACAGAGTTATTAATAGACGTTGTTGAAGTTATCATGTTTAATTTAGCTAACCGTTGCTCTGCCACATTTGTTAAAAACGGCACAGTAAACTGTTCTACTAATAGTTTCAAAATACTTGGAGGTATGTCCTCTTCCTCTTTATCACTAATAGCAACACCATTATCATAGTCAATATCTAATAATGAATGTTTCCGTTTATCAAACCGACTCTCACGTATTCCCGTAATATCAACTTCATCCTCATAGAATAATCCTGAATGATAGCCATATTTTCTATTAACAACAGCACTAAAACCACACATACAGTTAAACCCTGATTCGGAATTGCTGATATCGGGTAAATAGGGTCCAACATCTGCCCCTTTAATATCAAAATTACACACACAGATATTACAGCTATCAAAGTTGTGATCTTTATAAAGGTTTAATAAGGAGTCTGATAACAATACGTTGACTAATAAACTATGAACTTCTGGTATTTGATGATTTGTAGGTTGATTATCCACAGAGTTTAATGTTTTATTAAGATATGATGAAGCATTGGAAGCTGGTGATTGAAGTTCGTAACTCATAGGTGTCCGTTGTTGATTACTGTTAATGTTTGTAAAAGTTGCGGGAGATGGAATTGTCCGTGATAAACAACTTGACACATTTTCAATGGACGGTAGATTAATGTAACTACTGAAAAAATAATTTGTACAAGTTTCATGTATAATTCAAAAAAGCTATTTGACATTAACATTGGGTTGTTCTTACCATGATAAATACATATACACTTCCATCACAAATTTATAACTGTATAGTGCACTTAAGTAGGATCTGTCAAATTAATGGTTTGCATTATAAATAGTGCTAATATTAATAGATTTGCATTGACATGCAGCAACTACCAAGATAAATGTAGCCTAAAACACATAACATAGTAGCAGTCACTGAATCATACACAAGTGCCTTTTGTACTAAATGTCCCATTATAAACACATGATGGATGGTCAGCTTATAATGATGTGAAGCCTATAAATACTAATTTACGATCTTACCTTATAACAGGTTGTTGTTTTTCATTAGGTAATACAGACATAGGATATTGCCAAGATGGTTTGTAACCCGGATGTGATAAGATATTTATGGGTGATAATTGGCGACTTGGCAGTTCTATAGGACTATATTTTGGAGCACTAACAAATTTGGCTGTCTTTGGTGGTTTGAAAACATCTTGCTGTAAATAGAGAACCAGGAATTCAGGAATGGTCATCTTCACAATGTCAAACTATTACAAACTTTGTACTTATAACTTAACTCATGGAATGCAGCAATTTGATTGGTCAGTACGTCAGAGAATACAGCCAATCAGAACCCTCTATAAAAGGTGTTAACATTATGACTTTTGTTCAAACTTAATGTCTGGGCCTCTGAATGGCTGTATTCCCTAGCATCAAATCAGGTCACTGTATTTCTAAACTCCCATGAAAAATAAAGGTGACTATTGCAGTCAAGGTATAAGAAGTTTGTATTGGCAGGGTTTGAATACATGGAAGGCCAAACGTCGAATTCTCTTAATTTAATTGTCAGTTGGCGTAGTATTTTTGGTCTGAATTGATTGGAAAAAAATCAAAAGAAAATAGAGTACAGGTTTGTCTGAGGAACAGAAACAAGTTAGGTGAGTATTCTTTCTATCTGTTAAGGGGGTTGACAACCTTATCGTTCGAAGTGTATTTCAATCAAGAAACGTATTAAGTTTATATCCATTCTATTTGGCATTAAAAGAAACTCATCTAGTAAAAATTTTAGCTCAATCGCTTCAGTGTGAAGATAATCTATTTATAGAACAAAACGGGGTATTCCTCTATGTAGACGTACAAATTACGTTGTCAGTTGACATTTGTGATTACAACGTCATCGACTAAATAAACATTCTCTACGTTTGCCGGTCAGTTATTGTTAATATCGGCACGCGAAGTAAGAGTTTGTGTATCGGGGGAATCCAGAAGTCACGTGATGTCCCATAAATCTTTACGTCACATGTAAACAGAGAAATTTTATGATTGGTGGGTAGGGGTGTTTTGACATGTGCTAATCCATTGTTTTAGCACTTCAATTATGTGGATATCGGTGCATATCGATGCCTAAAAGGTGCTTAAAGATTTCTACAGCATGAAAGACAATCTTTGAACAACATGATCGTTAATTACGTAAGGTTTAAATGTGTTTGCAAAATGTTGAAAAAAAATGCCATTTTCCCAAAAGCATATCTCGCTTACAATTTATCCGATTTTTACAAACTTTGGCTTCAGCTAAAGCTTACGATGTCCTCTATAACTTTACGTTGGCTTTTTTTTATAAAATGAATAGTTTTTTAAAAATTCAATTTTTCGTAAATGCACTCGCAAAATTTTGATTTCTATCAATATCTTCAAAACAAAACAAAATTTTCCAAAAAGCCAATGTAATTTTGTAGAGATACATGTAGACTTGCGTTGTGCAAAATTTCAACCTTCTATATTAAATAGCCTAGTAGATATGCTAATTAAAAGGGAATAATTGACGTTTTTTTCGTTCATCTTTCATACCCTATTTCTTAAAGTTGAAATGTCATAAAGAAATTAATTTTATATTTTTGGATAGCTGAAAGTCCCCTCTTTCCATTGATATTTAAATATTTCAGAAAGGTGGAAAAGAAGTGGTTGAAATCGTCTATTTTTTGTACATAGGTTTAGGGTTGTCAACCCCCTTAAGTGGGCAATATGTCGGGCCCTTTGAATCATAGTTGTCTTTATAGAAAAATATCTCAGTGTGCAAAAACTTACCCTGGAGATGTCTTCAGGAACAGTGAATACTGTTGAGACTTTAGATCGATAACAAACTATATCTGATGGTAATAATGTTATATGACTATCATGTTGGACATCAGCTTCAGGTGATAAAGCTTTATTAGGTTCTTGTGATGGAGGGGTAGGAAACATACGAGCTAATTCTGATGGTGCTGAAATATAACAGATAAAATCTTAAAGACAATGAGATACCGGTAATAAAATTGTAATTTTGTCCCGTTCACAAGATAAGTTTGACAAATACATAGTTAGGATAATTTATGCATACATGATCAGACACCTTGGCAACCAGAACTTGACAATAACTCTATATAACAGTTTCCTTTTAAAAGTCCTTCTGAATAATAATGCTCAGTAACACTTTCATAATCTTTAACAATAGCCACTGATATAAGATACAGTGAAGCCTGGCTATAACGAATCATACGGGACCGAAGGAATTAGTTCGTTATAGCCGAAATTCGTTATATCATTTTCTATGACCGCCATCTTGGATAAAGTCAAAATTACCCATACCATCCCAAAGAAAGGAACGATCGCAGTTTTAAACAGTACTAAACTTTTAGCATATAATTTATTGCAAATTCACATAAATTATAATCATCCTATTTCGTAGGTGTTTAAAGCTGGAAAAGCTTCCGCAAATGATGTCAACTTTATTGTTTATGATTTCTTCATCAGATTCTGGGGAGGTGTCATTTTTCACCGACATAACACTCTCTACAATTTCACCGTCGCTCGGTCTGTCCTCTGTAATAATATGTTCATCGACTTTTAAAAAATCGTCCAGTCTTACGATATCTGGTGCATCGGTAAATTTATTCACCTCGTACCAAATTCTCTTCAATTCACCTACACGCATGTCGTTATTTTCGTCATCGGATTCGGAATTTTATGGGCTTTGTACGTAGCCATGTTGATGTTGAGAATCGAATGACACTTGAAGACGGTTATCGTTATTTACGATTTCGCCGTATGTTTATTGTTTTGACCGGTAAACAAAATGAATATCTTGGGACTGTGGGTGAACAGAGGAGGACAAAAGGATTACACAAAATGTTAATTAAGTTCAATTGATAATTGGGAGTCGGGAGGTGTGAAATTCTGTGACAATAATTGCCGTGATTGGGGCGATTGAGATTATCGGTTAATTATGACTAATCCATTCGTAATAACCATTAATTTTGGTACACAGGGTGTCAATTTCTATACGTTATTACCGAAAATTCGCTACTAGCATTTCGTTTTATCCATTTATTTTTCAATGAAATTAGTGCAGTGAAAAACGGGACTTTTAAATGTGTTCGTTATTACCGGTTTTTCGGTATAAGCATGTTCGTTTTAAGTGAGGACCACTGTAATCATGTATGGAGGAAAAACTTACCAATATTGCCAGGGCATGTTCTACTTTTAATATCTTCTTCAAGTCTTTTGGCGGTATTAGTATCACACATCTACAAATTGAAAAGATAGATTTTTAACAGACTATTGTGAAATATAAGAACAATATAACATATATATGATATAACACAGACAATTGATGTCAACACTATGAAATGATCATAAAAAAAAATGAAATAAATTTACACAAATTAATATTGATGTTGAAATGTAGAATTATGTCTAGACATCTATGAAAGGAAAAGATTTGACATTTTGTTAATTATGAAAAAGAAATATGAAGAGAAATGGCTTGGGCGATACTCAAGAAATAAGTCAATCAAGAAGTGTGTTGCAACTTAACTTTGATTCCGTTATATTTTTGTTACAAATGTGCTCTCCACTTTTAAATGTTGTTCAAAAACATGTGATTCTTTAAGAAAACTATGTTAAAACAATTCTTGGAATTTTATATTCCTGATCAGCACAAGCCATTCATTCAATGACTCAGAGAGAAAGTTATGATTTATGAAGAAATAAAGAAAGGAAAAGAGGACAAAAATGACTAACTATACACATAGATATAAAAACAGTTTCAAATCCTTTATTCTTCTATATGAAGATACTGTTCTTTCATTATTGAACTATTTATAAACAGATTCAAAGCACAAAACAATGAGCAAAATTTAGAAAAAAAATTTATCTAGAAATTAATGCGTTTCCCAAGATTAGAAACTATTCTTATACAACAGAAAATGAAGACAAGACAAAGACTGATGTAAAACATAGATCAAAAGCTTAACCAATTTTTTTGTTTTCACTTTTTCTAAACTCAAATTAAATCTGAATATAGAAAACATAATGAAACTAATAATTTTAAATAGGCAATAAATTGGTCAAGCTTGTGAACTTTACTACTCTAAGAATAAAAACATGAAATTATAAAAGATTCATACAACATCCATACTAAATTAGTTAGTAACAGAAATCAACGCAGTATCAAATGGTAGCAAGAAGTTACAATAATGGATGTAAAATTTGGTCTCACTCACGAAGTCATCATCAAAGTTTATGAGGGCATGAACACTAACCCCGGCATCATCCCGATCTGATGAATCATCTGAATCAAACATGTGATCTAGATCCGAACTCTTCACTGCTAAATCAGCTGTACGCATTAAATTACTGTTTGGGGTTGGTGGGGAACCAAATGGAGATATATCTGAAAGAAACAGGACATCAATAAATAGCAGGCCAATTTTATTTTTCTGATTTTATTTAATATATCATACAGAAAGAAATGGACTTTTCTGAAGATTGACAATGCTATACAATGAGTTATCAGGGAAACTTTGCCACCGCAACATTAGCTTACTCTTTTTCAATTTTCACCTGTCAAAGGATCCTTAACGTTACACATGTGGTTCATAAATTAAAATTTGTCGAAATCAATAATAACATGTCATATAATAACAAGGCATATATATTATATATCAAATGAAATGAAGTTATGTGTCAGATTTTTGAGATAAGATTAAAGAACATTTAATAGTATATTTAAACCACTTTCTGAGTTACTACATCTCCTACAAAGTGTGTATGTTGGTTATCATTTCTATCCATAGTCAAGATTTGCTTACCTGTTTGACCTGAATCATCCTCCTGCAAAAAATAAATAAAAACAAAATTTAAAAAATTTTGGAAAGGGCAATCATACAAGATTATATTTAAATTTGTCCAATTTGAATCTTTTCTAATTATTTAGTGACCCAGTGGTAGAAGAGCGATAGCCACTACTGAGACAACTTTTGAAAGCATTGGTCATAGAACAGGAATCAAACTGACTACAGACTGAGTTATTCTACTAAAAGATAGGCATAATATAATATGACAAATGAACAATACCATGCAATACAGAATGTATGTACTTCTTCTTGACTGCTGATTTAATGATGCATGAGTAAAAATGGGCAACATATTGTTTATGAATTTAAACTTACCATCTTATTAAAGGGTGATTGTCTTGGAATCATTTCATCTCGACTTTTCCTTGTGCTTTTTAAATTATGGGGATTAAATGAAGCCTCATCTGAGAATTCATAAGGATCTGGTACTGGTGGGGAAGGGGTGGGAACTTTAAATACGTCGGAATGTGATGTTGGTGATTTTAAGTCTGGTAGATGACAGGGTGATGAAGAACAATCGATACGAGATTTCTTTATTGGTAATTCAATCCTGAAATAATAAAGATTTGAATGACTATTTCAAGTAGAGAACACATATATAAAAAAACACAAGAAGTATCAAAGAACGACACAATTCAAAATTTGTGAAAGTCAACAATTTGGATAAAAGATAAAAAATTGATAACTCACCATGCATTTAATGGATCTAAATTATAAAGAGAATCTGTGACTAGATCTTCTTGACTTTTATCTCCTTCAAACGTTGGTAGTAATGGCGGCCGTTTTAATCCTAGAATTTCCACTTGTTTCTGTTGAGATTGTAACCACACATTGACACTTTCACGTTTGGCTTCACTTTGAGTCCAATTAAATGAATTGTCACATGGTTCCACTTTTAGTCCTGAGAGTGGTGGTTCCTCTTGTTTTGGGAAAAATTCACTATTGGGTCCACAGACACCGTTTGATATGTCAGACACATTTGATGATTTCACACCATAGTCTTTTTCACTTTTTATTATTGGCGGTGGGTGTGGACTTAATGTTGGCATTGGAGGCTCCATATTAGAGTTCACTAAGGGTTGAGGTTCATCTAAAGGGGAGGGTGGGGATGAAGGATCGTCTATGTTCGAGTCATTAAGGTTACTCTGTTCTGAAGGTATGTTGTTATTGCCTCCTGAACCACAGAAATTATTGTTTGGGTTATTTTGGGGTTGGGTCATCATAATATTCATATCAAACTGTAACATATCGTCTGTTACTAAAGATCGTCTATGAAATGGAGTCACATTTCTTCCATGACGCGATAATTGTCTTTCCAATTTTTCTTGTTTTTCACTTTTTGCATGTTTCCCTGATAAGTTCTTTCCTTGGCCAGCCTTCATTTTCCTGTGCCTTAAAAATACAACATGAAGTAACATAAAATAATGAAATCAACTGGAGTTTGCATCTTAGTCTTCTTCACCTATTTGGGCATATTGAACTCTGTGTATTGTCCCGTGGAATTAATCAATTGATGCTTTTACAATGTTAAAACTCAGATCTGCATCCTTACAGGGGGGGAAATAAAAAAGAGTGGCATTTATAATTCCATTGTCCACCAATCTCTCGATTTCTTGTAGTCTTCAGATATAAAATTTCAAAATGTTTACCTGACACAATTACATGGCATTTTACACGTAGAGTCACCATAATTCCATAAACCAGCATACGGTTCTTCATTCCCTTCATTATTCCTACAAATACCATTATCAACATTCTATCATAATAATACATCAAATATAATATACTAAAACTAATCTGAGGCAACACATATAACAATACAAACTGTGTGGAGTCTTACATTCTGCATCATTTGTTTAGACTTATGTCGAAAGGCAACACTATTTTCAACTGTCGCTGCATTTTTAACAAGCAGAATGTAGAACACAGGACCTTGGTTTATTGTTCAATCCAAAATCTAGATACTTATTCCAAGACAAACTCTTCCAACCAGCATCACTACAAGAGGCTAAAAATCAAATAGTATTGTCTTGACCTATGCTTGGATTGAAGCCTTGACCCTTAGAGTCAAACTATGCCATAGATAGATTTAGGAAAACAAAATTTTAGAATGAGAGCACAAGACTCACCGTTTAACCATGCCTGAATTAATACAAGCATGATGCGAAACACGTTCTAGTATATGGTGACTAAGAGCATCAGACGTAGCTGATGTAGTAAACTGAGTATCAACCATTGTATTTGGTACCATTTTAACATTGACATCAGTCATGAGACTAGGATCACACGGTGAAGTAGGTGGTGTTATAGAATTGTAATGAGAATTCTGTGAGGCGCCAGTAGTCACTGATAATGGTTGTAATCGCACTGGAGAATCATCATTATCACATATCATAACATAACATGATGGATACTTCATCCTCACACCAGCTGAAAAACATCAACAATTAAATTGAAATAAAATTTTATCTATTTTTTCGAACATCGATTTGGGCTAATGAAAACTGATTAACATTTGAGTCGAGGGATAAGGTCTTGAGATTAAAAACTAAACTAAACCAAAGACTGTCACTGATTAATAAAAAAACAACTGTAAATCTGATTTATTGCTAGTGGGTCCTTCATTGCTACACTGAACAAACTAATTAAATCTTAATAAAATAATGGTGTTTTTCTCCCAAGCATGAAATATTTTGTTGCAAACCAGCAATCCGAATAGTGTTTTAATATATTTTTTTCATTTCAAATTAGAAAAGCATATATGTCTTTCTACTCACCGACTATAACCTCTACCATATTAGGTAACTTGTTAGCATCAGTTGTATGGTCTGATTTATAATCATTAGAATCTACTGGATAAAACTGTCTCCACTCTTCATACATTCTTCTACTGCTCACATCACTTTCTCGATATGAATTACCAGTCAATTGACCGTTTAACCCATATGGTGCTAGGATCACTGGAAAATAAGACAAATCTTTCATTAGTATTGTCTAATAAATGTGGACCCCTCAATGGTATAGGAAGCTGACAAACGGACAGACTTAAAAACAAAGAAAGACATAAACAACTATATTTTACAAGTTATATAAATCAAACAATTTTATGGATGGATCTTTTTAGAATATTTCTTGCTTTCAATGTTTTTAAGTGGTTCTCACTCTATTCTCAGGTATATAATGAAGTACCCATCCATGAAATTGTCTTTTTTATCTACAAATATATTTCTAATATGCCATAGATATTGACTGCATTAGTGTTAGATGGTTACCCATTTACAACTGGGTCGACTGGAATTATGAAGTGAAGATGACTTATTCAAGATTATCAGACTTTCACATGCTGATCAAACTTGATGTGTTTTGTAACCCAATAAAGAAATGGGTCATTATTCTATAAAATTGTCTTATGTTGGTGATTTGTACTCCTCATTGCTAAATAAATGTATAGAATAATTCCAAATCAATAATAGTTGGATAGATTTGATGTAAAGATGGTCAAAGGAGAAACAGAATATATCTCATTAATAGGTAATATCACAATTTGAATTTACTTCTTATAGATTAGGATGATTGAAAGTAACAAGTTACTGTTCAATAAAGGCACTGGCACAGGGTTAAAGAGTAATTATCAGATAAATTTTTTTTTTCAATATGAAGGGTGTATGTTAGTTGACCAACCAGTCACAGAATGTTATCAGGTGTTCTGAAAAGATCTCAAAGAACAAGAGGAAACTGATATTAATAATTATAAGAAGACTTGATAGCCTGTCCAGTTCTAGATATAATACTCATTAAGGGCAGATCAAGGCCAATAAAGAAATATGGTGCCAAGATAGAAATTAATTTCAGGGTCAAAACATTACCTACTTAATGCAGGTTCAAAGGTTCATATCATTTCCAGGAAACTATTACTATAGGTCTTTCTAAGAAATTACAGTTCACTTTAGTAAGATCTTGGATTAAATCCAAAATATGCTCATTGTTGTATTATTATAATTTTTATTAAAAGGACATTTTAGACAAAGGAATGTATATAAAATATCTAATACAGGTCATGAATAAGGATTATTATTTTTTATTTTTTAAATTGTTTAATTCTATTTGATAATATTTAGTTGTGTATTATCTTAACTCAATTTTAACTATCCATATCACTTAAATCAAAACTCAAAACGCTTGCCTTGCTTTCTTTCAAGTCAAAATGTACTGTGGAAATAATGATGCTGATTTAAGCTTTATAAGGTGATAAGGAAAAATTTCACTTCGACAAAAACTGTGAATGACACAAATAAATATACAGAAAATTTGAGAGGAGCAAAATAGAGGGTTGATATACTTCCTAACCACAAAATATCTTTGAATAAATATTCAATGCATGTTTTATACAGTCTATAAGAGGAAATCTGTAATCATATAGAGAAATATTTCAATGTTAGTTTCAATTATCTATCACATGTCTTAATATTTCTTTACTGCTCTACACTTGATGTATTGAGTACTATTTCAAGAGTGTTATTACTGTATTTCATACATCATACTGACAGTATAATAAGTCAAGGACAATAGACTATTTGTGCCAATATAATTATTTACTAGTCACATAACTAACTAGAACTTATTGATCTTTTACTAGAGATGACAGATTCTTCACTTGTCATCATCAGTTATCACTGTAATACTATACACCATGTGATGGAATTTCACATTGTTTACTACATGTATATGTCATTAGCCTGCCATGACGTTAGAGGTAACAGAAAGCACTGGCCATAAACTTATATAATAGTTTTACCATTAGATTTTTATCTTCAGATAATGGATAACTTTTATAATTTTTTTTAATACTTAATATTTTTTTTCAGAATATTAGGTGTAAATTGAAGCTTGTTTAGTATCAAGAATAAAGACACAAATGTTTTTAATGAATTCTTGTCTAAAACCAAAGCACATAGACTGTAAATATCAGTGAAATGTTTCTAATAAAATCATTTAAAAAAAAACAAAGCTCAAAGATTGCTATTAATATCAATGAAGGTTTCTAATGAATTCTTGCTCATTGATTGCTATAAATATCAGCCAAATGTTTCTAATGAAATCACTTGTAAAACCAAAGCTCCTAGACAACTATAAATAACAATAGTCTATACAAATGACTGGCTTAAAACAATCAATATAGTGAGAATGGTTACTAATATATCCAACTAGCCTCACTATCAAATATAATTACAATATGGTCTTAATCTATTGTATTACTACTACCCACTAGTATAACAGGCTAGACTAATCTCATCTCAACCAATCAAACACCTATAAATACAGTTCAAAGGTTACAGGTCAGCAATATTGATTGTTATTTATGGCCTTGTACTTATAAAATAAACACCATACTTCACTTGAGATCAGTATGGATAAGATAATTCTCAATAAACTAAAGTAGATCATTTCTTTCCATGGAGAGTCCATTCTCTTTTAAAACAATGTATCAATATATTTACAAATTATACTATAATGAAACATCACATATACTGTTGCACATTTTACTTTTTTTCTCATTAAATATTATTACTTTACAAAAAATTGACTTCATTCTAAACTCAATCAAGTGGTTGTGGTATCAAATAATCATAACAAAAACCATTTCAATTTATTGAGACGATATTTTGGAAACTAGAACTAGATTTCCAGACAACTATCCCTGAAATTTTATTTAAAATCTGGTTTAAATTTCACAAAAATTTCAATCGAATTTCTTGTCAAGAGTTTTATTACTTAATTGATTTTCAACTAATGCTGGCCAGTAAGATATATTGTGAAATAGGTCCTGATCTCTTCTCATAAGATTTATAATAATCTGAGTGAAATGTGTTATAGATTATATAAGATCAGAGGGCTGTTGAAGACCAGTGGTCACTAGACTATAGCTGAACATCACACAATATAGTAAAACATGTTTATTTGCCCCTAGGCTACATCCTTAAAGGTCAAAATGTCTCCTTTATTAGACTGGCTTGACTAAAATTAGGGCATCATCACACTGTTTGTCTCTGTATTCTTATTATTCAAGTCGTTAAACCGGTTGGGTTCATTGGAAATTTTTTATCAAATTTTAAAAATCCAAAAACTGAACATCAAATATATATTCTTCAATAATTCAAAGATGAAAAATAAGAATTTTTAACAATATCAAACATTTATTTGATGTTCCAAATCAATTTTTCAGAGGACAAAAAATAATTATGTAGGAAGACATAAACATCCAATATCTATTATTCATGAGATCTTTTTCCATTTACCTTCTTTTTTTGATCTCATAATAAAAAAAAATCACATGGGAGTTGTATAAAGAAACCATAGACTAACAATAATAACACTGTTATTTCTTTCATGTTATACTAACACATGGGATGACCAAAAACTTGACATTTTTAAACTTTATCAAAATAGACAGAATTCCTGCATAATTTAATAAATCTATGAAATAATCAATATTTACACTAAGTAATTAAGAAGCATGTTACAGTGTAATGGATTTATTTGTTGGTCATGGCAACTGATCAGTCCAACTGATGAAGATTTACTATTATTTACCAAGTTTAAGACTAAACATTATATATCCATTCATAGAAGTAGTATTCCATTGTCATTTAGTTTTGTGGGTGTTTCTGTAGTCACAAGAGTCAGTTTGTATAAAAATCCACCTGAATAGTAATAACTTACCTTGAAAATTGGCCTGATTCTCCTGTATTAAAGATAAATATTGTGGTGTCAGTCGCCATACAGGTGGATGTTGTTTAACTTCAATACTGGCACACACTTGACTTTCACCATGCAGAAAGAAATGAAACCGGAACGATAAATGGGCACTGAAATACAGAAAACAATAATTATCAGTTATTGAAGCTGATTAATAGGGCTATCTGAAACTGTAAAGGGACACAAAATCCATCATTAAAAATGAGGTTAAATTTTCATTAATCACACAAAAAACTTAACCAAACAGGAGTGACCAATTAACCAAAATGCTCTACAAAATCACTGACATAAGCTCATCAAGATTTAAACTATGGTAGGAAATGTATTATCTAATTAAAGCCGAGTGCACATAAGTTACAGGAAGACATTACTTTATGGTCATATTTCACTACTCAAACAGATAATAACAGTTCTATTTGTAAGATAAACTTGGAGCATTGTTAAAAAATTGATACATTTTTACTCAAGACAATGGATAACTTCAGTATTTTCCTCCTAGTAATATGAGGCCATGAACATTATATTTTCCATGGGCATTTTATTTAAGACTTTTTTTTTAAAACAGCTGTATTTTGGGAGAATCTTGTGATTAAATGTACATATCTTGATGTGATCATATTTTATTATTGCTTTGATTCTACAATGAATTCAAACGATTGTTTCACAATTTTCAGGGATTGATTGGGGTCTTGAAAAAAAATATTCTTCAGAGGTGGGGTTAATAGATATGTTTGAAAATAGCATAAATTCTTCAAAAATATCACTTTCTATTTCTTTATATGGCCTAAATTGGCTAAAAAAATTACCATTTATAAGATTAAGGACAGGTACAATTGGTCAACCATGTCCCTTTAACATATAATGCAGATATTAATGATAGAGTACAGTAGTCCTGTTTTATCTGCTACAATTTGTTAGTTCATTTCCATAGAATGACAGTATTTTATCACTACTCAGTTAATTTATTGGCCAAATGTCAAAAACTTCAACTTGTACGCTCAACTCTTTCAATCAATAAGTTGACTGTTTACTAGTGAAACTAGCAAGACCATAGAGAATACCATTTCATATCAACCAATTTTCAAATTAGCCTTTCTAGGGATGTCATTTTTTTTTACAAAATGTAATTAAATATTTGTCTTATTTAATTACAATACAGAGATTCAGAAGAAAGATTGCTTGCCAGGCAAGGTAACATATGCTCACACATGAACATTGTTTAATCATTTTTCCAATGCTCATACCAAGTTTCATTGATCAATCCATAATTGTAGCTTCTATTGCACCCAAAATATAATATGGACGCGAACCTATAAAGTCCAGGGAAAGAACTAAAAAAACATTTATCTAAATCATCATGTTCACTACAAGTTTCATCAAAATCAATTCCAATCGTAGCTTCTTTAGCTACCACAATGACATGTTGATGCAATTTTACTAAATCAAGCAGAATAACTTGCAATCTATTC
The DNA here is from genome assembly GCA_030562195.1 of Nipponacmea schrenckii. Taxonomy (NCBI): domain Eukaryota; kingdom Metazoa; phylum Mollusca; class Gastropoda; family Lottiidae; genus Nipponacmea; species Nipponacmea schrenckii. The sequence continues at coordinate 19,680,228 of CM060201.1, forward strand.
ATGGAAAAATTCATCAAAATCCAGCGAAAATTGTAGCTTCAATTTCACCCACAATAAAATTTTGACCTGACAATATTCGACAACATATTCATGTGGGCCAAATTGGAATGTAAGATAATTAATTTAAGAGACGTTTGAAATTGAATTAAAATTAAATTAAAATAGTAAAATCTACTTTTCATGTTTTCTTCATAAAATAGGTTAATCTACATTAAATATTGTCTTACCTTCTTTCTGTCGAGGTAAACTGATCATATGGGCGAACAAACCAATGTCCCAAGCGGATAAAATTCTTGGATAACAAGCATCTGAAAACATAAATAGAAAATAATATAAATGGAAATTCTGCACAGGCATTGATGCTGAATAAGTTATCAGAAACTTAAAAAACTGATTAAACCAATATTCAGCTATTACACACTTTGTCTCATACCTTGACTACAATAGTCTCCCTTTAGGTATAATAATATTTCAAATCTACCCCAGTGACTACAGTAAATCATAGCCCCCTTCAGGCAGATTGTAAACATTACAGTTTACTGTCCATGGACCTTCAGATTAGCTGTATTGGTTAATATACAGTCCAACCAAATCACTGCATTTACAAACTTCCATGATACAAGGAAAGGTGATTTTGTGAAGATTGACCAGAAATGAAGATTTCTAGAGGATCAATAATAAAACATAATAATAATACAATAATTTCACTGTTTTCAAATATATTCTAGAATTCTCAGCCACCCTTTCAACATTAAATCATGGCTTATTAATTATTTATTTTTCCTATTTCACATCAAAATTCTTTACATGATAACGATATCAATAGCTTGTCATTAAAAAAGATTTCTTATAAAACTGGATAACTTCACAAACTAATTTTTGAAAGTTACCGGTACTTTATTTATGAAGGCATTTAAATTATTATAATGTCAAATCCAAACTCTTGACAATACTGGTTAAGAATGTTGACATATTTGACCTAAACTATACAATAAGTGTGTAATATTGTACTGGTTGTGGTAGACAGTTAAATTTAGTGTTAATTACTAAAGTATATAACAAGATATTTCCTTATGATAATGTTAATATGATCATATTTATAGAACAAGGTTAAGATGATTTATCCTTCTCTATCTCACTATTATCAATGTCATTTCTCCTGCTGGTAATAATATAACTGGTGAGAAAAAAAACCAAAACATTGCCATATTCAAAAGATTTCTTTATAATAGATCCTTATCTTCACAAATCACAATGTCTATCTATTACTAACCCAATCTGATACCTTGACTGCAAAAGCCACTTTTTTTGTATCACAGGACTTGAAGGGATCTAATTGGACTTTAAATTAGCGCATACAATCAGAAATGAGTGTGAATGGAGTTTTACGTCCTACTCCTCTGCACCTTATCGGCAAAGGAAGATAAGGGAAAAGCTATAAAGGAAATTTTGCCAGGACAGAGGTGTAAGCCTACTCTTTATGCAATTTCCATCTGTTCAGGGATCTTTTAATAGCACAGCCTGAAGCACACAGAGCCTTGAATTATTGTCCTATCAGAACAACTAGACACCTTTTCCATGTCAGTCCCTTTGATCTGCATCTCCCACAAGAGGAAACCGTGCTGAAAAAATCTGAAAAGTCATCTGACCTTTGCCGGGATTGAACCTGGGCCTCATGTTAGCGAACAAGCCCTAACTGACTGGGCCAATGGTCTCCCTATAGACAATCAGAGTCCTTGAAAGAATAAGATGAGACATTCTGTTAGGTCTTTCTATTGAGAGCTCCTATTGGCTGCATTCCCTAGAGAATAATCAAATAATTTGAAATTGCTGTGATAGTGGCTAATTGCATTTGGCTTTTGCATTTGACGTATTTAGCAAAGTTTGTCATAGCTGGATATTATTAGGTGTGAATCAGAATTGAAATTGTAGCATTCCAAATATGATCTTTTAAAACAAATTACATCATCATCAGTCTAAAAATCTAATCTATTTTCTGTGTCTGATTATATCAACATATCAAAAGCTTCTGAAAAGTTTAGCTCCCCCAAGCTGCAGTCCATCTATCAATAATATAACATGAAATATGCAGTTAAGTGCAATTTTCCAATAACTTGATAAGAAACGCAGTGTATAGTGAAATTTATTCATATGTCATGAATACTAAATAGATGATTTGTCTCCAATATAAAATACAGACATGATAGAAAAGAAAAGATTTATGAGAGTTTTTTGACAGGGGATCAAACAGTACTCTAACTCAAATGAGTTCATTGGTTTTCACTTTTTTCATACACACTCTATTACTATAATAATAATGATATAAGTTGGTATTTAATAATTTCCTTGTCAGAGGCCCACTTTAATACAAACTAGTGACATACATGAATATTACTTGGCAAAATATCGAGTTACTCATTTCCCCCATAGAATATTGAACATTGCTTTTAACAGTGACAAACTTTCTTATGGCTTTAATTTTTTGATCGATAAAGTTGCAAGTTACAGTTAATGTAATCAGCTTATACCGATATTACAAGCTGTATGTTTCATGGCATTGTCAATGTTTCACGGAATCATTTTTCTGTCATCCTGAAATTCAATTTAATTAACCATTCAAGTTTATTTAATCTCTCCTTCAGCTAGAACTTAAGAACTTTTGAAATTGAGTTATTACTTATGACGTAAACCTATTTTCAAATGCCAGTAATCTACTTCAAACAGGTGATCATGTTTCACCACCAAATGACAATTTTTATAGAGAACATATTCTGCTTTTCATTCCTTTCAACTTCAAGTAGAGTACTTTATATAGCTTAGTCTAAATAGAGTTCCATTTAACAATTTTTAAACTAAAGGGATTGTAAAGAGCTCTATAGATGTTAATGACTTATGAAGCTATTTATTAAATAGAATCTATTTGCATCATTCTGAATCACTGTCAGATGTCTATGGTTTCAGTCATTATAGAGAGACTTAACAGCAAAAGAAGCTCTCATTAAAACCATATCTTACATTGCTAGTTAGCTTTTAAAATAGTGAGGCTTTGTTTTAGCACAATTGCATGACTTGGATATCCAAATCTGAAAGACTTGGATATCCAAATCTGAAAGACACAAAACTGAAGGTTAAGTCAACTTAATTTATAAAAGTATTCTACAATATTCTAATAGTTGCAATATCATCCTAAAATATTAGAATTTATTGATATTTTCTACAGTGCAACAAGTTTATTTCAATTCACTGACTTATAGCTTTTTGAACTTCAACCACACCAATCTTATATTCAAATAGAGTAGATGACATAATAATAGATGTAATAACTGTACCGTACTTTTGTTTCAAGAAGAAATGTGCAATCAATAATTTTTTTTTATCATACCGGTAATTATTATAATATATGCACAGTTATCTTAACATAAAATATAATAAACGTACCAAAAGAGCTTTGATATTTGTAGAAAAAAAAAACAACATTAAACATAGAATTTAAAGTAAAGGTTTAGAATTTCAAAAAGTGTAAAAGATAGATTAGATAAGCTGATGTATGCTGATTATGCCAATTATCTAATTCATCAAAAAGTGTGTCATGTCTGAATTTTATCAATCATAAATATAAGCAGGACTGGTAAATCAAAATCACTGTTTTTGAATTATATATTCCTTGTTTGATATGACTGGCCAATACAGGCAGTTCATAATCCAGGTTTTGCATATAACAAATTTTGTATGACTGGCGAATACATTTAGATCAACAACCCTGCTTAAATTCACCAGTTAGTTTAAAACAATAAATGTAGTAGAGAGATATTTTAATGATTAATAGACAAACATGTAATGACAGGTTTGAAAGCAGTAAATTGAGTTATTTATTTAGCTAGTTGAGGAGGAGTCAACACTCTAAATGACCTATATTAAAGATGTTATGGAATGTGAACTTGTTCTGTGTGTCTATAATCTACTATCAAGTTGTTAAACACTCTGTAGATCAGCTAAATAGTCAACACTATTTCTATACAGTATAATCACATACTGATAGTCTAGTTCTCACCAAGTTCTCATTCATTCATTCATTGCTTGCTTGGTTGGGCATTGTTAAATATATAGGTAGTAAAAACCAGATATCTAGGTGTGGGATCTAAACTCTCCATTTATACTCAACAAAACGAACTAGAATTCTTCACATAAATATCTCAAATCCTTTGTTTTTTGTTTCTTACTTCGTGACCTAGACCAGTGCCTTGTTGATAATACTATTCTCATTTCATTCTCAACAAAATTGGTCTCCTAACTTCAGCTTAAGTTTAAGTTTAAATGTGATTTGATCACAATATATTTCTGTATAATTTTAACAATGGAGTAAAGTTTACATTGTCAATCATATTTATGTGACAAATTCAGACAGCAATTGATATAATCATTACATGTAAAGATCATACAGTACTGATCTTATTTGTTAAAATTTCAACCCATATAAAGATATAAAATAATGGTAGGATTATATCTAAGAAAAGAGTATTTTACAACTGATTTCAAATTCCAAAAAGTTATGAAGTACCGGTACTTGGTTTTACAAAAGGTTAATATTTTAAACTTGGCCAAAATCAGTCTTTGTTCATCAATGCCAGCAGGCTATTTGATACTATATAAAAGAACCTCTATAAAATACAATAAATCCATAAAACTAAATTATATTCCATTAAAATAAGTAATTTTGAAACACACTTAGCAGCATTTTTCAATAACTAATTAGTTTAATGGATATATACCTTCTATTATAAAGAGATTCAATTCTCCAGTCATGACACCTAATTAGTCATAAATTAATTAATAGTAGAAAATATAAGATTACTCCCCAAATCTTTTTCTTTTACCATTACCATAATAAGTCCTACTTCTGATTTATCATTTGAAAACATACAAATAAAGTGGTGTATAGTTCTGCTTTTTAAGAAATCAATAAGTACATGTTGAAATAAAACTATAATAATCAATTAAATTAGTTATAAATTCACAGACAATTTTAATTAAAAACTCCTTATTTCTACTAGTGTGCTATCTTTTATTTTGAAGACACGTTTAAAATATTTGTATCAATTTCATTATTAACACCTATATCATTTCTCTTAAAACTTTTTTTGACCTCGATTTATTTCTATCAGATTTGGAACTGCCTTAAATTCACAAAGTTCAACATACCATGTAAATGTTGAAATTAAGGAAATAATATCTAAAACTACAAAATTAAATTATGATGAATTGAATACATTGTTAATGAAGATATATATACTACTTTGAAACATATAAATATTTATACAGTCTATATTATCTTTTTATGCTGAAACTCAGACAGATCTGATTGTTTATAGGATTTCTTAATATGTGATCTTGCAACATGTTGCCGTTCATATTGCAAGTTTCAATTGAAAAAAGGCCAAATAAACTTAAAATCTTTTATTTGCACTTTTCAATTTGTTCTACAATGTTGAAAAGATGCAATTTAAAAACTAAAGAAGTTGTGTTAAAATATAGCGTAACAGACAGGGTAAAATAATAATCTACATTAATTATTTCAACCTCTTTAAGACAAATTTACTAAACCAAGGGCAAAATTGTTACTCAAAGTTAATCTAATACAAAATTGACTAGGATGACATCATGTCATCAATATATATATAATACAAGTGTACCAAGTTTCAAAAATTTTTTTGACTCCTATCACGCCTGTTGGTAGAATAAATTTGAGGTATTTTTACAATCAAGGGCAATAACTCCAAAACATTTCAATCTAATTATTACCAAATTCAAATGTGAACAAGAATGCATCATGAAGTCTACCAAGATCAGATAAAAATGCAGCCTCTATTTTGCCTAAAAGAAATGTGACAGATGCGATGGCAATACACGCCCACATTTCCATAATAAACACACAAAAAAACAAGATATCTATCAATACCAGATGAAAATATATAAATACTATTCTTTTAAGTCCGTATCATTTTATATCGTGTGAACCATTCTTAAGGTGTAAAGCAAAAGCTTATAAAAAAAAAATTCATGATAGCAAACTTATTTAAGAATATTGGTAGGCTATTCTGTAAGCATCTTATTTCAGATAAGTACAAGAGGTAAACAAGAGTAAATTCCCCTTAATATTCAAACAGGAATTATATTTAATTTCTTATAGAATTTTCAGACTGACAACCACATACTTATTTCGTTACAATATTCAGTACAATTTTGATCATCCAATATATAACACTATTTTTGTCTACGAAATTAACTCATAAAAAATAAAACAGTTTATACGTAGAATTCCAGGTTTTTTCCAAAAAATAATTTGCATATTAGGGCATCATTCAGGTTAATAGATCAAAGCTCAATTGGAATCAATTTACAGAAATCTTCTGAAACACTTGGAAGCCTTACCCTGGTGCTTCAATATAAGCACATTATTTAATACGGTAGATTTGAACATGTCTCAATATTTTCTTCAGTTGTATTTAGAAATATCAAGATAAACCTTGAAACATGTTATTAATCGGAGGTTCTGAAGTTTCACACACTGTCTACACTATTCAATAAGGCCATACAAAGTAAATTGTCTGTTTTACAGGCCCTGCGCGCTCCGGTAAAATACCCGCGCTCCAAAACTATTTATTGACATTTTGGAATAATTAATAAATAATGCGCGCGCGTCTCCAAAATTGTGTGTAAAATAGAGTTATTTCCCCGTTCTCGAAAATATTTTTTACCATAATTATCTCCCTTGACGTTTAACGAAAAACCGAAAGTGGCTTAGAATGCGTTTTTCATCACCGATAAAAAGATTTTCTTCTACAACTTTAAACTGAAATTGATTCTGATACAATTTAACGTTCGAAAATACAATTATTTGCTGAAGGAAGCACAATTATGAAAATTATTCACACTTTTGTGAGGACAATCCAAACATTGAATTAATCTTAATCTTGATGACTTTGTTTCTGGATTATAATGGTGGAACAAATCGAGACCCGTTTACAATTACAAGTAAAATAATGCACCGGGTGTTTTTCTGCTATTGATTTGAAAGTTAATATTTATGGAAAAATGGGAACGAATACAAGAAAATACGAATTTTATACGTTCGAATACGATCGATTTTCTCATTATTGGTATCACTCAACACATTCCTCTTTTTTCAAGTTAAAACCGGAAGTACTCCGTTAGTACGAGTTCTCGAAAAATCGGCATTTGTAAAATAGCCCTAGATTAAAATGATTAAAATAGAAGTTCCATCTAAACAGATTGTTTTGCTCTTGTCATGTGATGTGATGTATGACAATTTGTTCCAAAATATCCAATAATAATAATTATTACCGGTACCATACAATTGCATTTTAAAATACAGTTTACAGATGGTTAAAAATCCTACTGTAGTAGGATAACATTGTCTTGACATAATATTATCAGCCCTGATGCACCCTAAGTGCATCATTGTCAGAGGTAGTAAATATGTTGGAATGATTATGTTTAAATGTGAAGTTGAAAGGTAAAAAAGTTCTGTTATTTCTATCAACTATTATCATTCAAACCCCATAAAACATCTGATAGTTGCATCTGAATGGTGATTTAAATCTATTTTTTAAATTTGTGGAAATAAATAATAAATAGCTTCGCTCGCTCCGATTTCTTCTGGTGCCAAATTTAAAAAAGCGCTTATAAATAATAAATAATAAATTCAACCCTCTCGCCCCATTTTTTTAAAAAAAAAGGCCTGTAAAACAGACAATTTACTTTGCACAGCCTAACAGTACTTGTTTTTTCACATTTCTAAAAACTACCACAGTTTAAACTTACCAGTAATATTTAGTGGTTTTGATTGAAAACTGATTCAGTGAACAGTGCTACAGATAATTAAAATTATCTATTAATTTAACCCTTAAATATCTTTCAATCATAAACACTAAAAATAATCAGACAAAGTCATTGCTTACCTTTCAATAAGATTATGTAAAGCTTTAAATAATAGAGTTCTGCATTCATAAGATAAACCACTATCTTTATCCTTATCTTTATCCCATGAACCAATATCTTGATCTGAAATAAAGACAGTTAAAGATTAGCATGTGTACTATGATTCTGTGGAATGGAACCAGTACCATACCAAAGACATTTTTACCTTTCATGGCATTCTTGAAAAGCAATTCCTTAATCTCTACCTTACCAGTATACCTTCAGTATAGGTGTCATAAGAGATATTCTCCTATAAAAGCAGTGGCAGAGACTATGGATAAATGTTCAGTGTAAGACACTTGATGCCATGAAGTACACAAAATGCCTGTTCTCATTCTTTACCACATTTCATTATAGGAATTTGAATGTCTATAATGGAACTTGAAAGAATTTTAGTTTACAATTTCAAGAAGAATATTAATGGTTTCATTTATAAAATTTCAATACCATATGTTATACTGGTATATTACAGAAGCCAACAGGGCATCGGAGAACGATTTCCTTTTTTTGAGTTTGTAGGTATTTAAATTATATCTTACCCTGAAGGCCATGTCTTAGGAAATCTGCAAGGACCTTTGGTTCATCACCATACCAGAAAATCCATAACTCTTTCCCATAGGACATGTGATCTATGCCATGATGATGTCCTGGATGACCTGCATGTCCATCGGACACTATAGGAACCCTTCTCCAGACACATAATATATCAGACTGGATGCATTTGGAATATGCTACCAAAACTGGATCTCCTAATGGGTCAATACTATGCGACTCTGGATCTGGGATTAACTTTCGCCAGCGGATGCCACATAAATCCGTCTGTAAATGAAAGAAAAATGGATAAAATAATCAATTTAAAATTAGTCAACTATGATTCTTTATTAGCAATCAAGATAAGTAACTGTTCTACTCGCAAACTATTGGATAGAAGATGGAAAAGATTATATGGTATGTTTGTTGTTTTTATGTTTACAAAGCGGTCAACAGACAGTAAGTCGAGTTTCTTGACCTGAAAAATTAATTCGGCATTTCCTGAATTTTGTCATGTTTTGATTGTTTACATAATGAAATTGAACCTTCTGGAAAGGTTCTATCGAAAGTGAATGTTAGACATGCGATACTTATTACTTATAGATGAATCTAGATAAAACGATGGCCATTTTACAAACAATAGACTAGCATAATAGATCATAGCCTACTTCAAAATTTAAACCCAAAAACTCACCAAAGCGAATAGGTTTGTGTAGCAGTCCTCCAGCGAACAGCCGTTTCCTGAAGGATTTGGGTGACTCATGGTCACTCCATATTCTAAAACAAACCAATTATATCCAAATTAGAAGCTTCGATGCCAGCTTACATAAAATTCCACTAAATTTGACAAATTACTCGGCAACTAAGATGGCGACGTTAGAAATCTCTATCTGATGTTAGTACTGGGTAAAAGACGGGAAGCGGCAAGGTTAACAACATTTCATTGGTTAATTATTGTCACGTGACGAGCACTGACCTACATTTTCCATCATGGCAGACTGAAGATGTAGCTTTGATAAGTTTAAATTTTCACTTCAGAGTATTCTATTATAAGTTTCAATTGACTGTCACAATCATATGCTGATGATCCTGAAAGATAATGCCAAATTTTATCTGGACTTTGATCTATCTGATTGTGGCACTGTGGGCTTTAACCAGGTACCGTTATGTTTTGACAGGGACTGTCGTGTCACTGTGTCATGCAGTGCCAAGTTTGGGATTGGAAATGTACTGAGAGGGGTCAGTGTGGGAGTAGAGACCAATGGGAAAATATTTCCCTATATAGTTTTCGGATAGGTTTTACTACTTTAATTGAAGAAGTTAATTGAATATACATGATCCTTCTTAGGTTTCTGTGTCTTGTAGTATTTTTGTTTTATCCAGATCAAATAATTTTCTACTTTCACTTTGTTGTATTTTAGGTTCTGATTTAAGAAGTCCTCTATCCTAATATAAGTGGGCTTCAGTCATTTTAAGTTGAAATTGGATTGAACTTACCTGATAAAAATTTAAACAGCTTTGTTTTCATTTAAAAGACAGTAGGCCTATGATTGTTCTGTAAAATGAAATCCATAAACCTCCAAACTCTCCGAAGTCATTATGGCATTTATGGAGATCAAATAATCAACTGTACAGATTTAAAGGAAATAAACACCCAATTTAAGAGAAATATATCTGTTACGCATTCAAAAGGTTTCAGTTAATGAGTCTTTATGAGGCAATAACAAAACTAGTTTAAACTGCTTAAATAACATAGGTAACCTATACTCTGCCTTTAATTAACCCTTTAAAAAAACAAATTCAGTGTGATTAAGTGAGCAAAGATGTAATGAACATATTTTAGTTTTTGATTTAATAAATATTTAAGACAAAGTAATGTATTCAGATAAAATCGTCACCTTATACCTAACAGTGTAACCTGTGTTTAATAGAAAAGCTGTTCTACTTGTTCAACTGACAAACTCTGAGTATTAAACCATCAGGAATCCATGAGGTTGTTGAAGGCACATGATTTGAATGAATTATGAGTACTTTCCAGGATGCAACCCAATTATACATTTGATTGAAACTGCACTTTTTAATCAACATTCAAGGTGAAGTTGTTAAAAACATAGGAAAATATCTGAGATCTGTTATAGGAATTACCCGAGAAAAGTTAGCACATTGCTAAATTAAAAAAAAGAATAAAATGTTTAAGATTCTGTTTAATATTTATAAATGCATCTCCTATTCAGATTATCTAAGTTACAAATAAACCTTAAAAAGTAAAAGGAGTTATCCTCGTTTTATGAATATAAGAAATTGAAAGATTCACCTGTTTTCAGATTACTAGCATGGTTAATACAATGGTGTTTGAAACGTTATTTAGATGTGCAAGTTAAAGTAGGCCAGATTGGTTTATTTAGGTTTTCTGATGTACAAGCTGTTGTTAAACGTGGTTTAAATGTGGTAAGTATTAATATTCATGTAATAATATTCATAATAACTTTAGAAATACAGACAGATATAGTGCATATTGATTCTGTAACAAAGTAGACCTACTGCACAATCCTACGATTTTGTAACCTAGTAAAGGGGCACTTTATAAGGGGAAGATTCACCTCCGTTTTACCTAACTTAAATGCCCAAGTCTCAGAAGTAGGAAAATTTTCTAGCTGAGCTAATCAGGAAAATTGTTTACAATTCACCTTCTAAATTTGAGCCTTCGAATCCCTTAGTGTCCAGAGAAAGTTAAAATGATGACTTTAGACTTAACAATATATGGAAATAATACATAAAATTTGTATATTGAGGTCATTTTGAACAAATAATGTGCTTCTTTAGCATTTTTAGTCCTTCTGAATACTACTTACTTATTTTCAAAAGCCAGATCAAACCACAAAAATGACGAACCATGGTATTTATTGGGTAGTTTATATGAAAATAAAACACTGTTGTTTATTTTCATTCAGAAAATAGGTCAAGTTTGGTTGTCAAGTTGTTTTGTTAATCCAGAAATAAGGTAAGTTTATAGAATTTCTAAAATGTGGATTAAAAGTCACGATTTTGGTTGCCCATGGCCCAATAGGTTTGTGTGACTCACACAAGAACAAGATATCTTTGATGGAATTATAGCACAACTAAGTTACTGGTAGTGGATTTCGATTTTGACATAATTGTAAAAATTTTGTTTATAAATAAATTCTCAGATGGCTCTCTAACTTCAAAGGAACTTCTTTGATCCATAAGATAGTAGGTATTGCCTTGACCTATGTCTAGATTGAACTCTGTGTCTTTAAACAAGCTTGATACAGTAAGTATAACTGTAGCTCCTATGAAAGAGAGATAGTTTTTCCACCTTTTCTATGATTTTCATGCGGCTTCTATTTTCCTTCTAACAATTGTTCATAGACTGTCTGTGGTTTCTGTAATGAAAGTAATGCCATTATGATGTTGTTTAGTTTTAGAGAAATTGCAAATCTAAAGAAATGTAACTGAAAATGTTAATGGTGTACATCAATAAGGGTCCCGATATGCATAATTGGTTTAGAAAACCTCTTTACAACCCCTTTAACCTCTGAAATATGGTGATAACAAATACTTGTCATGCTTTTCAATTATAGTCTTACTCTTTTACACTTGCTTAACAATGTTCAAAATACTATTGGACCCCATCATTTTGTGGGCCACAGAATTGGAAAAGGTGAGAATGCCATTCTTTATTTCAGAAAACCATTAGTGCTACGTATCCAGGAAGTAAGAATACAAGCTGATATAGAAAATGTGGAATCTGGGAGAGAAAGAGATTCACCACAACCTGATGATAGGTCTTCTGCTAGAGCTGAACAAAGGGAGACAATCCCAAAATGGTTACACTATGCCCAGTTTATTGGAATTCGAGTGGAAAACCTGACTATGATGTTATTAAAGACTATGTTACCAGATAGTTTGATACATATTGAAGGGCAAGATATCAGTATAGATTCTACAGTCACTGATGATAGGTAATAGATTTTATTTATACAGATCCTCTTCAATAGGTAATAGATTTTATTTACACTGATCCTCTTCAATAGGTAATAGATTTTATTTACACTGATCCTCTTCAATAGGTAATGGATTTTATTTACACTGATCCTCTTCAATAGGTAATAGATTTTATTTACACTGATCCTCTTCAATAGGTAATAGATTTTATTTACACTGATCCTCTTCAATAGGTAATAGATTTTATTTACACTGATCCTCTTCAATAGGTAATAGATTTTATTTACACTGATCCTCTTCAATAGGTAATAGATTTTATTTACACTGATCCTTTTGAATTACACACCAGTAAAGATGGATTGTCATAAATAAGATTAAATAATTTTATCAATACCATCAATTTTTTCTACTCTGTTTAATGTCTTTCCATATTCTTGTTTCAGTTTAAACTTAGCAATACATTTATCTGGTGTTATGTGTAAAGCATTAAAATCTCATGAAGGTATTCCAGTAAGTAAAACTTATCTCTGTTTATTTGAGTTTTCTCAAATACTTGTTCAGTTTAACTATTTTTCTAAATAATATGTTATCGCTTGCGCTAAGAACCAAACTTTGGATACATCACATAATTCTTACAAAATTACAACCAATAATGTGAAACCAGATTCAGACCCATATTAAGTTATTCTGTTCCAAAAACATTAACAAAGTTGATGGCGCTAGATCCTTGAGTATAGAACCCAGTCCCAAATCAATTTATTCAAATAATGAAATCAAAATAGTAAGATATATTTTTGCAGGATGATGATTCCACTAGTCAACAGTGTTTAGCTGAAATAGGTGTTAGTTTATTTACAGAAATAGGTGTTAATGTTTTAGATCCCAAACAATTACAGGTATACTTTTATAGTTTCAGACAAGAACACCATATGTTGAAAGTCAATTTCACCATCAAACAATTGGTAGCCCACTTGTTGCACAAGATCATAACTTGAAATTATTTCTGCAATACGGAATAACTAATGAGAGCACTTAACTTGTACGAAAGTGAAAATTTTCCATAATTTCACAAACAAGGAAAAAAAAGGAAAATCTCAATTCCTATAAAAAATCTGATCTGTTGATTTTCAGGTTGTTAGATTTTTAGTTTCCAAACCACAAATGATGATGACTGAAGGTAAGTGTTTATATTGTATATAATTTTAACTGAATTACCCATTGATTTTACATTGGGAAGTCGTATTGACTGGTGTATAGGTATATAGTATGTTAAAGTCTTATTGAAAAGTTTGTTTTATTGTTATTTTGACTGTGGTTAGAGAGGTAAGATTGGAAACTTGGTAGTTATATTATGTCAATGCTGAAAACAAAAAGTTTTGATTTAATATAGAATTTAATATGGTATTTTTCAGGATTTTTGCAAAATCTTCAACTGATAAATTTTGTTGGAACATCATCTGATGAAATACAAGAAACTGGTCAGTATAATACTTTACTTTAAGTACTTTAGAGAAACTCAAATACTACAATGCCAATTGAATTTGGAATAAACTACCGTGCAAAAGAAAGTTTTCATCAACTACACTTTACTAAATAAAACTGTAGAGGCTTTATTATGATAAAATTATTTCAGAAACCATTTTTCTTGATATAAAGCTAAAATGCATTGTAATACTGTTGTTTCATTCTTCACAATACACAAAGGAAGAAGTCATAGATTCAAAATGAAAATTACACAAATTAAAAAAGGAGTCCATTCCATTACACTTTCTCTTGCCTGGAAGTGTAGATACTTATAAAAGCTATTCAGAATTATAAGTATTTATAATGATTGGCAGTTGTAAGTACCATGATATTCTTATAGCTTTTGATATGTTATTCTGTGGTTATGTTTGTCTCTCCCTACCTGTATATGTAAACCCATATAAAAATATATTTGAATGTTTTATAGATGAAGTGAGCAAACCCCTGAATTTATCAAGATTTAAAAGTTTGGTAAGTACAATACATGTTGTCTTGTCTCAAACTAAACAAAGTCTTATTATTTTTCAATCTTTTAAGTTGTTTTTTTATCAACTAAGGCTGAAAGCTGTCAAAAAACTAAACATAAGGTATGTGGACCGTAGGATTCAATAATTATGATATTTATTGTTCTATATTTTACAGAAAGAAATTAGTTTTGACTGCTCTGATCTAAATATGAAGATATTGAGGGAAACAAAACAAAGGTTAGTCAAATTGAATTTAGAAATATTTACTGAATGCATACATTGTTAGGTATCAATTTTTGTGATTTACACCATTCCAGTTTTAAGTGGGTCTTGTTATTTCTAAATCCATGCCGTCCATGATGTACCTTGCCGGTGCCTGATAATAACCTTAATTACAGGAACCACAGACTGACTTGAAACTTGAATAATGTCTAGTGTTTCTAAAAGTAATAACTTCCAGTATTTTAATTTGTGAGATCTATATATGAATAATTTGTTGAAACCTGGAGTGTACGTGTGTTATATTTTTTATTTCAGGAGTCTATCTATTGGATTATCATTATTTCATCTAGGATTTCACAATGACAGTATAAATCATCTAGATTTATCTTGTAATATAGTTTTAGATGGTGAGTAGAGCGATTAGTATTTCATTCTACGTGTTTTGATATAAATTCTCATTGACTATATATTTATATTGATTACTTCATAAGGAGATGAACTATGCATATCTCATTTATTTCATGACTTTTTTGTGATTTTTCATAGCGTCATGGATCATTCATGAAGTTGTAGTATCGGAAAAGTATGCATCATTTTGATAAGATTATACAGTTTCTATGGTAATAAATGTTATATTTTCCCATTATAGATTTTCAAACCAGTTCTTCTCAAGCCAGATTTGCTGGAGTCACTAAAATTGAACATAAAATACAGGTAAATGAACTGACCATACTAACTACTACTTGTCACATGAACAATTTATTCAATTGAAATATGACCCCCCCCCCCCCCTAAAAATTGCATTCAATCATATATAAATTTCACAACAAACATTTTTTTGATACAGAAATTTTTATTTTTTTTGATTAATGATTTGCATTTGGAACATAAATTTCATTAGATTTTCATCAGAGAACCTGAATTCATAGCTATTGTATTTGTTGATTTTACCAGCATCCTAATTAGTTTCTTTTACTGGAACAGGACAGGATTCAAGACCTAAAAACCAACCTAAAAACAAATTTCCTTAAGTGGCATTTAGTAACTGGATTCTAAATAAAAGGACATAATTACATGGATAACAATTACTTTAATAAATTACTTGCAATGTTTCAACATTTTGTTTGATAAAGACAGTTGATCGTTGAAATGTTGCAAGTTATCTAAGTAATTGTGTCCAGTTATCAAAGAACAAATTGTAGCTGAAAGTTCTTACTTTCAAGGAATTATAAGTCTGTACCAAATAAATAGTGCTGGTAGGTATTCTCTGATTAATTTTTCTCTTGTAGGTTATCCAGGATCATATAACAACTATATCTTTAGTACGTGGTGGTTTCTTTCATTATCATCATGATGAAATACAGTACTGGATGACAGTTCTTACCAATATACTGGATAATCAGACATCAAATACACCATATCGTAGATTGTCTGCTACCAGACGACCACCAGCAACATTGAAGTAAGTTAACCAAGCAAACGATGTCATTTAGAATTCAAGCTCTTTAACAGACAGTGCACCAGCCCATCCTCAATTTAGATTTTAGTTGTTTTACTGTGATAATCAATTTTAATACTCCCAATATCTAAACCTAGAATATGTTTATAGGTCCAGTATGATAGAATGGATCAGTGCCAAGAAGATAAATTATGAGATGAAATTATCAGATTTATCAACCACTGTATCATCAGCTTCATGTTCAGGTTTACATGGTGGTGTGTCGTTGTTTAAAATATCAGGCACTATTAAACCCACTATTGGTAAGTATGTACATGGAGATAGACCGACTATTTACATTGTCACACCCCAGATTGTCTCTGTTTTCCTTCTTACCTGTACATTTGTTAGCAGCCAATGGGCCATTGTTGGGGTAAGGTCCGAATGACCAGTACAAATAGCTCTGACCATACTCGTAACCCATACCTTAGTACATAAAGAGTTTGAAAGATCTATGGAATTTTTTGAGGATAAAACTCAAAAACATAATTTACAAAATATTACATGAACTGCCTGGTAGGTATTTTTAATACAGGACATGAAGTCGGTAGTGGTTATCTAGCCAGTCATGATGTTATATTTGAAACTGAAGTAAATTGTGTCTACTGTTGGCATATTGATTCTGGTGTATCTGTTACTATACTTGGAAGGAAAAAACATCATTGGAATCATTTATTATATCTGGAAATGATGATGATCAAGGTAAATTGAATTTTAAAGTTATTCAGGACTTTATGAGGGAAAAAATTTGTTCATATAAGTTTTTCTTTTTTTTTTATTGCACAGATTGTGGTGTGACTTCACAAGCTGTTTCAAAACATATTCTTTGTCAATATTCCGTTTTTAAATCTCTATAAATCTCTAAGTAAAGAATATTCATAATCATTCCAATGGGCAATGTCAGAATTAGAGCTAATGGAATGCAATAAATATCTTGATAAGAAGAATTGAAAAACAGAATCTGCACAAATTTTTTACTCATTGCTAATCTACAAAATAGGTAAAGAAACTCAACCGAAATTTAAAGATAGAAGGAATGAAAGATAATCTACAGTTAGAATGGTCAACTACAACCCTCAACACACTACTACAGCTCCTGAATTCAATTTTCAAATTAAAACAACAACTACCACTGAATATACCTCCCACAGATGAGAGTTCCAACCATGTAGATTTACCTTCACCTAAGAAGAGTTCCAGTGTGATGTCTTGTATTTCTCCAGACTTATTGACTATTAAGTTTGAACTAACAAATGTTAACTTCTTCTTGTTGAATGATTTTAAAGGTTTGTTCAGAATTTGTATTTTAATACTATCTCTCATTTCCTTAGTTGATAAAATTTGAAAAACAGAAATTTTAAAGAAAAGTAATTAATTTCCTGTGCACCAAGTAAAATTGTAAAAAAAACTTCCGTTCTCAATAACATCATGAAACCAATGACCTGATTGGACACCGTCTTTCTTTTTCGAAGATAATTATAGCTCACGACTGGTAAATTATGATATCTACTTGAATCAATTTTATTGTTGAAGAAAATATTTGAAGTAAACATTCAATGTGACTGTAATTTCAGTTTGTTTAATGTTAAGAACAGATTCAATTAGTACAGATTATCAACAATGTAAATCATCAGTATCATTAACTGGGTTGAAATTAGTTTATTTACATCAACAAGAACCAGTAAGTCATTTATATATTTTAAAAACATTACTGGATAGAGATCTTTATTGAGTTATATGACACAAGTTGAAATTGCATCATTTAAACAATTGACAAAGTCATAATCATTTGAAATTGCTCACTTATGCTAGATATAAAGAAAAAGTTCATTAGCTGCTACCAGTTTATGTATGTATGTATTGTCTGTTTCAGTATCAAAGTTTAAGCAGGTCTGTTGATTTACAGAAACCAGTAGCTAGTATGAAGGAAATTAGATTGATTTATAAACATACAGAAATGGTATGTTACATATTTTTATTGATTTAAAACTTTTCTCTTATGATCTTTTAAAGTCTTTATAAGGCCGTACGGTGCAGAATATTAGTACAAAACTTTCATTAATTTAATTTATTAATTTTTTAGGGTTAAAAACTTCGTAACGATCCCTTTAAGATACTGCAATTACCAGAATTTCAATGTCCTCATCACTTGGTTGATTTCATTTTCAGGAATTAACCGTTCAATTAATGAAAGAGGTATTAGTGGTCTGGACAACCCATGCTCACATGTGTTTTGATCAGGGTCTTCAAGACATTAAAATTCTCATAGATAGGTTGAAAGGTAAGATGATGTCATTTGAAAAGAATTCAGGTATAAAGTTGTGGTCTTTTAAAGGAAAAGTGAAAATTCAGCATCCATGTTAAATATTGATAATAAATTAGGTCATGGGATGATCAATTATTTTTATGACAAAAATATTTGTTCTTAATTGAAATTATGAGAAAGACGGGTGCTTGTCCATATATATGTCAGACTTTAGGTGACCCATGTTAAATTAAAAGATACATGTATTAATCTTATTATGAAAGTTGAAATAGTATTATTTATTGATGTGAAAACAACCATGTCTATGTAATAAATTGTAAATTTTTTATTTTTCCTGATTAGGATTTTCAAATAAAGAAGTAACAGAAGTAAAAGTTAGTAACAGAGCACCGAGAAAACTTCAGTTAAATATATTGATACATGCTGATATTAATCTTACAGCTATACTTTCTAAACAACATCAGTAAGTTGTATTCTTTTTAAATCTGTCAGTTAGACGCTTGCTTGGATGGCCTGTCATGCTTGGATTGCCAGTCATGGAGCAAATATTTCAAATGTTAAATCTTCGAACTTTTAATAGACCTTGAACATCCAGAAACCTAAATATTTTAGGTAAATGTACCTCTTCCTTATTATGGCGCTCTACTTATAAAACTGTATATTTTTACTTGCCAATACCCATCTCTAATGTCAACTTATGTCAAACAACTTCATGAATATTTATACTTATAAACGTACATTTTGACTCTAACATCATATGATGTCTGTACTGTTAACTTTTCGAAACTTCTGTAGTCTATGCAAAATCTACATTCTTGATCAGTTTGTTTTACTATTTCTGAATACTGACTACTGAAAGGAGTTGTAAAGAGGTTTTCTAAATGTTTTGTGTGTATCAGGGATATTTAAAGGATTAGTTTAAGGTTCCTGAAAGCTAGTTTTGGCGGTATTGCAGGAACCACAAAGGTCCGACAGGAAATTAGATCGGTGCAAATTGATGCTATTACTGTCACTGATACACATACACATTTAGAACCCTATTACAATCTCTCATCACATTACGTAACAATAGTATCTAATCCCCTTTAAATCTCTGGAAAATAACAAATGTCGATAATCAAAATATCTTCTTTATTCTAGGGTCACGCTACATACTAATAGTCTTTTATTAACTGGTAAATTACCTAGTTGTTTAATGGAAATAAACCACCTGACTGTATCCTTTGATACTAATGAAATATTCAAATTAAAGGTAAATTACAGTTTATTATAATGACTAAATTGAGTGTACGACAAATTTGCAAAATTTCTTGCATTGTAGCACATGTGTTTTGTCAAACATGAATTGATCTGCTTGATCATGATTTTCACCTATAAAGGCTTACACTTTTTGGTACCTGATGTTATCTCTTGTTTGAAGAGTACACTGATATTTTTATACGATGTTCAAAATGTGCAATGAATACTTTATTACAGAATCTGGTTTTTGAAACTCTTTCACCTAGTATTTTACAACGAGAGAGACAAGCTGTAGGTAATCTACAACTACCAACAAATAGAACATGGTATGTTATTCCTTTTTGAATTGTTTCACAGCTTCAGAGTGTTAGCTTATCTTCAGTCATTAGTCATTGATCTATTTGATGGGATATGATATTTGTTGTACAGAAACTGCCTATTAAAGGCCATGGTTCATTTTAGAATGTCTATTACTCTGACTGATTGCTTAACTTAAAATCTTCACATTTCTGAGATTAAGGCACAATTGGTTGAGCGAATGGTGAACATTCCTCTAGAGATTGTACCACTGTTGGATAACAAAGGAGCACTTCTAGGGATTTATCTCCTTTTTTTCATCAAGGAGATATATTATATTGAAATATATATATTAAATTTTTTTGTATTTTAGGGGAATTTCTATAGAGAACTTCAGTATCGTTTTTCCCTATGATTATGACTTTGCAGCTTGTTTTGAAGAGGTGGGAAGTTTTTTTTATAAAATGAAATGAATTAACTTTTAATCCTTTTTGTCTTGGTAAATGCACACATTTTGCAAAAAAGTAGGTTGGCAAGGCTTTAATATTTTTTCTGAATTTCTTTTCCTCCTCTATTTCCTATGTTGATAAACTTTTACAATTAAGTGAGGAATTGAAGTTTATTTTGATATCACAAATATTAATAACTTCTATTCCTCATAACATTACAATCCTTATATGTGTGTGATTTATATATCATGCTTATAAAACATTCATTTGATTTTACCTTTCAGGTTGTAAATACATTTAAATGGTTAAAACTTGTACATAAAATACAGAAGAAACCTTTCACACTGGATAGTAAATTACCACCTGATCTCCGTATTTTAGTCAAGGTTAAAAGTTACATCATTGATGTATATTTTTTGATTAATAGAATCATTTATTCTAAAGAATGGAACAGCAGTAGCTTATGAAATAGCTGCTGACCTCAAGTTCAGAGTTCAATGCATTGTTATGATTACACCTACTACACACACATTGTTCAAATAAAATTGAAACATCACTAGCTAAATGACTTATATGTATTCATTCCATGTTTCAAACCGAATATCTTTTTTTTTCAGTTATTTTGTGTTCAGTTATCTGATGATCCATTTGAAGTTAAACTTGGTGATAATTTTGAAGTATGTAGTAAGAGTGTTTTTTCAATTCAAATTACAATAAAAGGTTTCGAATTTTTTCGCCTTGTGAAAAGGTAAAAGGAGCTGGCATAGGGAAACATTATTGGATAATAATCCATTAGCTAATGCTCTACCATCTTCACAATGTTAATAATGTTAAGTTATTACGATCTTTATCTTATACCTTGACTGCAATAGTCACTATTCTAGTATTACAAAATGCAGAAATTTCATTGATTGTATGTCAGCTCAAGAGCCTGGAGACTTTAACAAATAGATAGTAAGCAGTAATCATTATAGGTTATTGTTTAAGATTTTATGTCAAATAGCTGCATTTAGAAAATTCGGTCATACAAGAATATTATCAAATGCAATCAAGGTAAAAGACTAAGTTCATTATAGCTTGATATTGTGAAACAAGTGCTAAACATCAGGGGTGTAGGGACAGTTTCTAAGCCCTCATTCTCTTTGACTACAATACTGTATATGTAATATTCTAGTTGTTAAAAGATGAATATTTTGAGAGTATAAATAGAAAAGATGTATTAGATGGTAAAATAGCTGAACTACAAAGACAACATGGTCGAATTCCAGGTAAGTGACAAATTATTTCTCTTCACCATTGTCAAGTAGGTTTGGAGAAAATGTGTGCTAAAGAGGGCACTAACATATCATTATCTCTTCAACTTTTCTCTTAGATGTAGAGTGACATGAGCCTATAGATAAGTGCTCATTAGGCTTGTTGCCAATCTTTTGGTATAGACACAAGTCTAGGTGTAAAGTCAATTATATTCCATTTCAATTAGCTTTCCTGGATAACGTGTTAACATTTTATATGATTCTGCACTTTGTAGCATCATGCAGAGTATGCTATCAATGTTTTGCTCAATAAGATTATTGGTTTCATTTTGCAGTTGAGATCATTAGTACTAGTATTTTTATTGTAGCCAGTAGAGTAGAAGATCTATATACATCACTATCTAGAAAGAGTGCTGATATATACATACAGAGATCTAAACAATATTACAATACAGCTTCAATACGTACCAAGTTATTTACCTGGACGATGGAGGAGGTAGATATAACAGCACTAGCTGATCTCTCCTTTCATGGCAAAGACAATGTTGTAAAGCATATGATAGAGATTGATTCTGAAAGGTAAAGAAGAATTGTCCATGGCCTTCAGTAAAGATACAGTACAAAGTCCATTATAATCACGGTCAATAGCCACATGTCTTGTTTCATTTATAATCAGCAATTTTATAGTACCAAATACAGCAAATCATTGCCCTTGAAGGACTAAAATCTTGACTCATGGTTTACAGACTTTCTGATTGACTTATTTCCTAGCGCTGCAACAAAGATGGCTGTTGCAATCAAGGTCTAAGACATTGTAAAACTTGACATTGTAAAATGTTGCAGGGATTGTTGTAAAGTTATTAATCCTGTAAGTACTCATAGCTCAATTTAAGTATTGAAAGTTGTATTCCATTACTATTAACAATAATTGATTTGTGATTTCTTCCTTCATTTTTTGAAAACATTTTAAGCTTGTTGTCCATACTTTTCATTCCCTTTGTTTGTTTTTTTTTTGTCTGAAAGTTTGGATTAATTTTACTTGTAGTCCATACCCAGCCGAAGGATTAGAATTCTCAACTCTATGGTGTAGATCTGTTAGTTTTAGTGTTAAATTATGGACTGTAAGATTACGCGACTATCCTTTACCAATGTTAAATGTACAGAATATGCATGTTTGGGGAAGATTTATTGGTGCTGAACAAGAAGCCAACAAGCGAGCCATAAGAACTTGTGTAGTAGAGGTCAATAAACCATGGGGTGATATGAAAGTTGAACGAAGTTTACCTCCCCTGAAGTTCTTCCATGATTTTAGCTGCGGTAAGAATTATCATTTAGGTTTTATGATGGTGTCATTTTTAACATATCGATTGCAAGGTGAAAAATGCAAAATTATGTCATATACTGAAAAGATGGCAATGTCATATGAAGGAAAGCTTATTTGATGTCACTAAACATCTAACGAAGAAAATGGGCTTCGAACTTACTGTTCTCAGAAATGCATGATCTTAAACATCATCTGAAGTTTAATGATGATGTTTGGGCTGATGAGAATGTAATGAGAGGCTTCAAAGATGTCAAGGTGAAGATTTTTTGTTTCTGCTCTATGAGACTTTGTTCTGGATTCATCATTTTTGATGTGTGATCAAGGTCTACAGAATTGAAAACATGGTACCTATGAAATTCTCTATTTTTCTTTTCCTTTGATTAGACCATTTGAATGCGTAATATTGGTTTTATAACTATTTTTTTAACATGTTTTGGCTAGTGGGTTTGAAAATGCATTTACTTTGGCTAATTACTTGTAGAAATGGAGAGTTGGACCATGGCCTATGGGGTGTGTTGGGAGGCAGCGTTTGCTCAGTATAATATATGTTTAGACATGGTCAATAAACCTTCCATAGATCCTAGTCAGCCATTACCATTTTGGGATAAAATAAGGCTCCTATTTCATGGACGCTGGACCATGTCCATTGGAAAGATGCACTGGTTATATCATGCTCAACTAGATCCTTTCAATAAGAATGAATTAATGGAATGGACTTGGACTAATGTGGTTTTAGATTGGACAAATGGTATGTTTTCAAATTCTTATAATTTGTAATTATAGTTAAAAATATTTCTTGGCACTATTTATTTCTTTACATGTACCGGTATATAGAATGAAATATTGTGTTATTTTCATTTTAATGAAATCTGATTATTTGTGGACTTTTCTTATTTTTTGTGGACAATTTTTTGTTCATGCAATATATATTTATCTTTGCAGGTAAATTCTTGTTAAAGGGTGACCTAGATATTTCTGCTAAAACAGAATCTAAATATGATGATTGTAAAATGTTTCATTTGCCTAATCTAAGGTTCTGGTGAGTCTTTCTTCTTAATTGCCAATATCCAAACTTTGGATCAAACCAAGTTAGTATGAACATATCCATATTAGATTATGTAATCAGTTTAATTTTATTGTATATTATCCACTATTACATGTGATACAGTATTATTCCATTTATAATCTACACAGAATCTCATTTAATTTTTATATTTGCATGGAAAAATGAATGTAGTCAAATTAAATAATAAGGATATTACTGAAAATTTCTCCCCCTTTGGTTCTAATTTTATCACATCATAATAATAAATCTGTACATGCAAATTAATTAATAATCTCACCAATGGCAAAATAGTTGAATAGTGATTGAAAAATGTGATTAGTGGATGAATTGATAAGATATGATTTATTTTAGCGTAAGATTAGAATGGTTGTGTCCAGGTAATCCCAATGATCATCATTCTGTAATGCCTTGTGCTCCTGATAAAGTTCCTGATTACTCCATGGAGGTAAAGTATCATAATTTGTCCTTTTAATTTTGTTATTTTTCAAAAATGCAATGGAAAATTATGAATTGAGTTTTAGTGAGATGAATTGAGTGCTCTATTTGCAATGCAGGGCCATATTTAGGCCAGATAATAGTTTGTCAATGGCATCACCAAGGAAGTATATCAATTAAAAGGAAATCTGCATTATGAAGATTTTTATCAAGATATATAAACTCAAAGATAGGTGTTTTTACAGGAGCATGATTCATTCCGAGCCTTCAGATCTGAGAAATTGAATCTTGATATTAGTTTAGAAACTCAGAAATCAAAGGAAAATCCTGAAAATATTCCAAGTTGTTATTTCTATGCCAGTACATTAAGATTTATGGAGAAAATAAAGGTAAGATGTTATTATTTTAAGTAATTTATAAATATAAGCCTAACTGCATTATGAGCTGTTACTTATTGAAGTCACACAATATAAACTATAACAGAAGTTTGTAAATGAATCAATTTGATGTGGCTGTTTGTTTTCACATACATGAAGACATCAGGAAGAGGCTCTATCAGTTGTATTTATATAGTAAAATGTATTATTTCAGAATTGTTTATTGAGTACGACTAGACCCATTAGACGTGGTAAATATTTTAATACAACATCAAAACGTAAACTTCAACTTAGTAGACATTACAAGTAAGTTTTATTATTGATAATTTTGTCATAATGTAATAGGTTTATCTCTTAAATGGTCAGGATCACCTTCTGTTTCTCCTATCATACCTTAGTCTTAGAAACAAATCTTCTCTTTCTTGAATCTAAGGCATATATGGTAAAAACAAATATGGAAAAAGCAAGTGAAATTCCTAGTTAGGTATAATTATTCGATTTTGATGTTCTAAAAATTCCATAACCCAAATTAACCCCATTAAACGGTAACCATCCCCTTTAGATTAAGATTTGTTGTTTCAGTATGTTTTTTTGTTGTTTTACAGAAAAATAAAGATGTCAGTAAATTATCATCAGTTTTTAATCCGCTACTGGATGTCATTTGCTAAACAACACGGATTCGAAGTGTTGTCGGACTCTTTTACATTAAATATGTGCAATAAATTAACATTGGTACCAATAGAAGATGGATTGATTCACCGGCCTGCCTCTGACTGGAATGTGTACTATCTTATCTGTAATCTTGGTAAAACTAAAACTTGGTTGTGTCAAGCTATGCCTCAAGATGGTGAAGATAATGTTGTAAGTTCTTAATTTATCTGATACTTAGGGATTGTCTAGATTTTTTCATCTTTTTATGTCTATTGAGGAAGCGAATGGCATCTTTCTTACATAGTACAAGGAGATTTTGCAATAGTGATTTCATCAAATGCTTTTTTAGTGGAATTGTAGGACCGACAAATATCTGATTGAAAACTGGTGCATGTTGATGTTATCATTACCCCTAATTTACATATGAAGTATAGAAAAAGTCTTAAGAATTCCTTTGAGTGGAGCAATTTGTGTTAATATGTGGTATAAACATAAGATTGTGTCTAAGGCTTATAGAGATTATACTCTGACATAAATAAAATGATAATTTTCTGACAAAGTTTAATATTGAACAAAGAAAACTGCCTTTCTCTTTTGTATGTACTTTGTTATGTATTATATTTCTTTATTTTTTAATCAATTTTCAGTTAAATATGTCTATTAGACTACCGGTAGATAAAAGTTTCTTTCTTAGTGTGAACAGGTAGGCATTGTTTATGGAATTAGTTTTTAATTATTATCATTAAAAAAAACATTGCTACAATTTTTAACATAGATAGATGGTGCCATCAGAGCACTTTGGTTTAGCTATTTAAACTCTTTTGTTTTTCAGTGTGACCTACAAACGAGGGGAAAAATCAAAGAAAACTGAAAAAGTGAAAGAAGCTGAAGGAGACCAGGTAACCCTCGAAAAAATGAAAAAATGATTTCATTTGCCAAACAATTATTCTTTTTTGATGGAATGAACAGTATTGTCAAGTATTAATAAAAGCCCTTGTGGTATGATACATGTATTATGCCAATATGTACATTCACTTATATATCCTTAGTAGTTTTTATCATTGATTAAATGTTTACAATTGAAATATTTCAGATCACACCAACTCACAGTGTCCATGTCAATGAAATGAGAGGATCTTGGACTAAAAAGAATCGTACTGTATTGATTGGTATTTATGATAGTTATCAAAAAGCTCAGTCACTGAGAAGAAACTTATCATCTGAGGCCCTGAAAGGGTTTAAAGTTGAGGGTAAAGATCAAGGCAATGTAAGTTTATTGCAGTAATACATTCATCAGATACAAATCATACGTATACCAAAAAAGCAACTTCCCCTAACTCTTCCTTTCCTATAATCTCATTAAGAGAATCCACATGGCTGGTATAGCTTATCTGAGGTGATATCAGGTGAAATTCTGAATTATTTGTTTACAACCAGAAACAATGAACATAAAGAAATGAAGCTAATATCAGAGCTGTGTTCAAGTAAATAAAAATGCATATACTTGTATTGAATACGATTACAATCAGATAAATGGTTTCTACTCAATATTATTTATTATTTATGACACTATATAAATAACATTCTTATTTAATTTTCAGAAAGCAACATCCATGTCATCTCTTGTATCAGGACCTCCAGGAAGTCCTGTAGTAGCTACTAGTCCTCTTTCTAAATTACAAGCTGGTCATGCCTTATCAATGTTAATGAAATTGGTGTCAGAATCTGATAGTAAATCTGTTGCCTTCACTGAAGAGGTTTGTTCTGTTTTTATGTATCAGGGTAGAGAAAGTAAGGTAGATTTGTCCAAACACTCACACAGAAGTTCACATCAAGAATTTTGCTGTCTCTACTCAACTTATTTGGAAACAACTAAGTAAATAAGCTTTTGGTTTACTAGCAGATAACTGATTTCCAGAGTTTCTTCTTTTACAGCCGTCCAGTTCTAATATGGAACAATTACACGGTGTCAGAGCTTGTCAAACTGATGATGTCGTTCAGAAAAATTGGCTCAGTAAGTTTGAATATTTGTTGATTATTAAAACATGTGCTAGATCTTTTAATTTTACTTGATGTACTTTTGTATGTGATGGAAATTGTGTCCTACTCTGTATGTTAAAAAAGAAATCATTCAGCTTGCATCTAAAAATTACATATGTTTTAAGCTTCATATTCAGCAGAATACTTCCTTGTGTTACCTTATAATAAGGACAAATTGATCAAGTCAAAGTGTATATTTCTATGATTATGTTAATGGTATTTTCAGTTGAGTTGGACAATAGTCAGATAATATTAAAAGGTTGTGAAACACCAGGTTATGTTATTGTTAGTGCTGCTAAAGCTCAGATTTTATCATGTCGTCATCACCCAGTTTGGAGAAACGCTCAGTTACGTAGTAAAACTACCTGGGTTGGCTCTGTTGAATGTATGCAGGTGAATAAAATTTGGTAAGATTATGTAGTCCATGATATGATTAAGTGCGTTTGGTGACTTAATGTCTTGGGTGATAAATGCTGAAGCTGCAGTAAGCTCAATGGGTTGGACCCTTGCTTACTAAATCTTAATCGTGGTAGGACTTATTTTTTATAGGCTTTTTAGGTCTGACATTTAATACCATTTTAATTCTAGTACTATGCCACAGTAGATCCTGGAGATGATTTTGAAGATGATGATATTCCGTGGTTATCTAAAGAAAATGTAGAAGATAGATTTGAACCTGATCTATCTGGGGTACCAGAAATGGTGGGTAGTGGACACAGTGTTGGTGGTGTTATTAGTAACACTGTTGGACCATCAGATAAGGTATGTGACTGTGCTAGTTAAATTGGTAATCTGATCTGAAATTAATAAAATTCTGTCAATCAAAAATCACTTCCAGAGAAAGGCAAAATAAGGACTAAAAGATGTAAAGTAGTTGACTCCTGCAGAGATAAGTACTATCAGGTGTTTCGAAAGAGTAAGCATTGTTTGTTTTGCTAAGGAAACCTGTCTGAAATCAGGAGATACACTCAGATCAATTCATGCCGTTTGTTAGTGTATTTAATATATTTAATATGCAAACATGAAATTGGTTAATGATTGTTTGTAAAGTTTTTTTATTTTTAAAATGCCAATACCTTGATTTGAAGACTAATCAAGTAAAGAATCTTAACTTTTCCTAGTCTTTTTTAGGTTTTTTAAGTGAATCTTTTAAGTACCATAGGCAACATTTTCACTTCTTGAACAATCTACGCAGAGGCACACTTTTTCTAGCCTTTATTTTACTGTTACATAAGGGTTGTCATTGATTTCTGGTTGAAAACTGGTTTGAATTTTTAGATTAGTCTTATGATTTTGGTACTTATTTCAGAAATCTGCAGGAACTATCCAACTGCAACGTATCATATCAAGATGTAAATGTCAGTTTTTCTATGCTAATTATGGCGACGTCAAACCCAATCAACTTCCAGAAGTTCCTTTACCTGTAAGTACATGTACATCCAATTTTATTTTATAATGACTAAATTTTGATATTGGCAAACAGGGTGAAGACAGAGTTGAATTTCCTCACCCAACCACTGAACAGGGTTTTCTTCAAAAACATAATAATGTATGATATTTTGGGGATATTTATTATATACTATAATAAGTTTTTTATTCCAATTCTACAGAGAACAGAAGACAGTGACGTAATGGAAATGGAAGAAGGAATTGATGCCTTCACTATTTTACACCATGATTTAAATATGTGTTCTAACCCAGTAAGTTGATTAGATAATTTTACAAGATTTCCTTGTCAAGAGTTATCATTAAATGCAATCTTGATATTTATTTCTTCATAAACTGATTAAGTTTGAAAGGTGCCCTTTATTTGTATTGCGAATGACTAGCAAGGTCAATATTCCTCGAATATTTTAGTTAATGATGTGATTTAGAAATAATTTTCATTTTTGTTTCAGTTGCAATACACTATTATATTAGATATAGTTAATAATTTGTTGTTATATGTTGAACCAAAGGAAAAGGTAAGAAATAGATATTACAATGAACTGAATCTTTGTTAATATGTTAAAATGTGTGGATCAAATCACTTTTCTAGACACTGTTCTCACTTCTACAAAACCTGTGAAATAACTTTTTCAAACCTTGTTTGAATTTTCGTCTTCTAGGAAGCCAAAGAAAATTTGCAGAGCATGAGATTCCGTTTAGAACTCTCTAGAGTTGAAGATCAGAAAACACCAATTCTTCAGCTACAAGAAAAAGTCAGATCAAAAGCTCTAGAATTACGTAAACATGAGAAAGAGTTACATAAGTTACAGAAAGAAATTTCAGATGATCCTGCAGCAGATTTCCGGTAAATAGAAAGAATTGTTTTCTAGAAATTTTAATCTGAATTCTACTTTATCATATATTTTTTTAGAGCCATTTCTACTATATTTGATTTTAAAGGGGCGGTATGCAAACATTTTTAATATAACAACATCATAAAAAAACTTAATAATATTTCTTAAATATGCTACTACACTATCAAACTGATATAATATGCTATCTACTTGATCACATTGAACTTGTTCTAAAAGAGTGACCAACAGTCTTAAGATTTGATATATGTAGCTTTTTATTTTTACGACAGATCAGTATTCAGTGCAAGTTGATCTATATATGTGATAAAATAGAGATTTCATAGGATTCTAACTATTCTATGTATTATTGTATTGTAGATTATTAGATTTTGGTAAAGATCTCCAGGAACAGTTAAACAGTTGTAAATCAGATGTCTATAAATTAAATGAAGAATTATCAATAAGAATCAGTTGTTATAAAGAAAGCCAACTTCAAGTTAAACAACAAATGAAAATGGAAAAAGGTTTGTGGATATTTTAGTTGATCCAATGTTTGTGGGTTTAGGTGAAAGTCTTGTCTGGTATTCCAGTCAACAGAGCTATAAATGGGTTTGAATTAACTGGGAAGCCATGAGGTTTGACCCAGGACCAGCTGGTAGACTTAAACCTCATAAAGCTCAGTTTTGTATGTTTGTAATAAGAATAACATTAAAACATTTCAGTTCAGTTGTGAATAAGTTATAAGATATTGTTGTAGTGTAATGGAAATACCTAAGAGATCTCACTAAACCATAACTAAATATTGACCTATTTCAGCCCAACAAGTTGATGTAGTCAGAAGAAATGAAGTGTGTTTTAAGTTTGCTAAATGGAGATTAACAGAAGAAGATGGTCAACTAGGAATAACTGATATTACTCTCAGAAACTTTGTGTAAGTTCTTTCTACAATTAAAGCTATATTAGTGTTAGATTTTATAAAATCAAATAAGCCTTTTTCAATAGTAGCTGTGAATTATAATTTTCTTAAAGGATTTGTTTGACCAAATGTACCCTTGTATGCTGATCAATGTTTATAGCTCACCATCAAAATTTGAACCTTCAAATCATGTGTGTCAACAATTGTCAGCATATCAAATATAGATTGATGATTTGCCTTTCCTTGACACTATATATAGAAAGAAAATAGAAATTAATGAACAGTTAAATATCTATTTGTGACTTGCACTATATTTGTTAGCAGGTATACTTTAATATGAATATATAAGATCAATTAAATAGGCTTAAAATGCTACCTTACCTAATCATATATAAAGATGTTTTGATACAGAATCCTAAGAGTAAAGAGTCAAAGATGATATTAGGATATTTGTAGAAACCTCAGGTATTCTAAGTGAATCTTATTGTGTAATAGAGATATTCTGGGGAAATTTTTAACTATAGTAATCTGTGTTAGATATATAGCTTGAAAGATTTTACATTAACATTTCAAAGATCAAAATCTAATGACAAAGTATATGTCATTATTTAGACTCTATTAGTTACTTAGAAAGTCATATTTCAAGTTTTATTTATCTAATTTTAAAATGAAAGTGGGCATATATTGTGATCAACTTTCTGTTTTAGTCTGTCTGTCTGTCATGTCGCATTCACATTTGTTGTGCATTAATTCTAGCCAGATTACAGTATCATTGATAGATTTTATAATTTTTGTATGTGACACTCACAGAGGAACTGTATTGAGTTCAGTTGTGATTAGATAATTTGTTGCTAGATGAAGGTCCTAAGGGATTCTCAGCAAAGCAAGATAACTTTGACTTTTCAGCCACAGTTTTGATTGTCAAGTGAATGTTTAGGTAAATGAGTTCATGGAAAAAGGTCACTGGATAACATATACCAGAACTTGTGTAAGTCTTCACATTAAAGCTAATTGGAAATAAAAAATAAGCTAATGGCTGTGAAAAATTTTCTTAATTGTACAATGCATGGTTAAGTCATAAATTTGCCCATAGGTGCAAAATTCAGAATCAATTAATTATTTCCTTTCCTTGACACTCCCCTATATATAAAAAGAAATGAAATAGAAATTATCATTGTTGGGACTATATTTTTGCAGGTATACTAAAGTTAATAGAGATGATGATACATGGACTCATCTATTAGAGATAGGCTGGGTAAAGATGGCTAACCTTCTACCTAATTCTATATATAAAGATGTTGATACCTAGAGATCCTATAGAGAAAGAGAACAGACAGATGACTATTAGGATATTGTGTAGTGAAAGACCTCCAGGTATACTCTATTAAAGGAAATCTTTGTTGTAATAGGAGATTTAGTTCTAGGTGGTGAAATTTTTACTAGTAATGCTGTGTTAGATATATGCTGTGAAAGTAGTGTTTTTGACATTCTCGCAAATCAGAAACTAATGCACAAAGGTGGAGCTCTATGTTCATTATTTACGACTCTATTAGTTACTGGTAGATAATGTCATATTATCAGGGAGTATTTATTTATCTAATTTTTATACGCCCTCACATGAAATGTAGGGCGTATATTGTGATCAACTTTCTGTCTGTCTGTCTGTCTGTCTGTCTATCGTCTGTTCACATTTGCTTGTGCTCATTCTACAGACTACAGTTTTGATTGGATTTTAATAATTTTTGGTATGTGAGTTCATGGCATCACAAAGAGGAACTGTATTGATTTTTGTGATTATCGGATAATTTTTAGCGGAGATACAGTGTCCTACTTAGCGCGATTTCAGAAAAATGCGAGTAACTTTGCTTGTGCTCACTCTACAAACTACAGTTTTGATTGGATTTTAATAATGTTTGGTAAATGAGTTCATGGCATCACAAAGAGGAACTGTATTGATTTTGGTGATGATCGCATAATTTTTAGCAGAAATACAGTGTCCGAATTTGGCACAAATGAGAATAGCTGTCTTGTGCTCACTCTACAAACTACAGTTTTGATTGCATTTTAATAAGTACTCTACTCAAGTGACAATTTTGATTCATATTTAGTCTGATTTCAAGGTATACCTATGAATTTTTGCCCATTATCTGATAAAACGGAATATGAATTTTTGCCCATTATCTGATAAGCCTGAGGAGGGCGTATCTGCACGCTTTGTGTGCCTATGTTTCTATTTAAAAGCTCTTTTAACTTTTGTTGAATGGCTTTGAACATTATCAACAAAAACATTTTTACGCAGGGTCAATGTGAAACTGGAAGAAGCTGTGAAAATCAGTGTCAAAATTTGTTCTCTGTTATCACAACTTTCCAAGTAGTATATACAAGAAATGCCTTATATCAAACAGAAATTGAAAAGTTTCTTTGTATGAAAGAAAAAGAAGAATGGGCGTGAAGTATACTTACAATATTATATAGTATATGCCCAAGCCATGTTAAACAGCAAATAAAAACTATAATATTAATAAAATATCATTATATTGTAGTGGGTGGTATAGCTGTTAAAGAACATTTTGAAGTCAATGTTGTTCCTATGCAGTTACAGTTAACATATCATTTTTATAAAGCTGTAATGGCATTCTTCTTCCCTGATAAAAATATAGAAACAGATGATCAAGGTGGGTCTTATCTAGATTATATATCAAATAAAATATGTAGGTAGATGAAGGAAGAAACTACTGCTAGATATTGCCTCAATATAATATGTATGACAATATAATGGTTACAAAACTTCTAAAAAATAGTGGCTTATAGTTAAAATGTAGCTTATATCTTTCAATGTTATTTTTTTTTTTTGTATCATGACAGTAAAATAAACTATTAGATATAAGATGTATGGATATATTTATAGTACATAAATAACTTGATAATGTTACCTGTAGTTGTATCTTGTGTTCTTGATGTATATATGTATAAAATCAACATCAATAATCCATAACAGCATTATATAAATTTCCATTATCCTGGAAGGGGCATTGTAGTTCGGTTAAGAACCAGAATGAAAGATTCACAGCAACTCTATTCTTTCTGGCAAATTTTTTTCTTACATTTGTTTTTTTTTAAGTAGAAGATGAATTGGAGGGACAGAAGAAAAAGGTTGACAAGAAGAAAGAAGTTGACAAGAAGAAAGATAGTCTGAAAGAAAAAGAGAAAAAAGAGAAAGAGTCGGCCATGAAGAAAAGTCCATCATTTACCAGTTCAGATAAAATAGACATTATGAAGGTTTGTATGATATTATTCTTGATTGGTTTCAAAGATTTCCTGGCATACTTCTCTTATCTCCATCCACCTCTATTCCTTTCTCTAACCCTAACCCTACCTATCCTAATGTTTCTCATCTAACAAAAAACATTCAATTAAAAACTTTTTCATCATCAGCCCCTTACCTCTCTGGGTCTTTGACCTGTGTCTGGTTGTAACTCTAGGGCGTCGGAATTGGAATTTTCATAGAAATTTGAAAGAACTAATAGACTTAATCAGATATTATAGCGTTCAATTTTTTTTCAAACCCTGCAACCCCTCGTCTTATAAAGTTAGTTTCAAATATCAAATCCCCAAAAGGCTCCAAAATTAGCATATTAGAAAATACAATTTCTACTTGTAGATGAGAGCAGCAAGTAATAATTCATTTCTGTATATCAAAATACCAGAATTATCAGTCAAAGTTAGTTATAAGGTAAGAGAAGAGATCAATCTGAGATTCTCTTATAGCTTGTGATGGGATGTTCTTATGTGGATGTGATAAAATAGAGTTAGTGGTCCTGTGTGCATGTTAAAGAATAGAGAGAGAGTTGAGTTCAGAAAAGAAATTGATGATACCAACCTTGTTTTTCAAAGTGCTAAAAATATTATGAAGAATATATATAATTGAATTCATGCCATGTTAAAATGATAAAGAAAATTGCAGGGAATGAAAGAGAAGAATATAGAAGATGTACATGATTTTAGTTTTGTTTTACCCACCATGGAACATCATAATAGAATCTGGACTTGGTTTGATGTTTTAATGGCTGCCAAAAATCACAGTAAAAGAACCCTTTTATCTCAGGTTAGCCTTTGTTCATCAAAAATGCATGTTTTCAAAATTGATGAAAATTTTTGTACAGCATTTTGAGAACTCTAGCAGACTGCCTTTGTGATAGTTAATAAGGGCTCTACTTGATTATCAACAAAATTTTACACCTGCATAGTAATTGTCACAATTTTATTATTGCTACAATTTAATTCGTTAAGAGATACTGGAAACTGTCTCCCTTCTTTTTCAAAAAAATTTCAACGAAATTTGATGTTAATGGGTTTTGTGAGGGGGAATACTATTCTACTCAGCGACTTAATACATTGTCTCATTTGTACTAAAATTCAATCCAGATCAAAAAGACAACTTGTTGAGATGTGTAAATTTTAATTTATAATTAATCAGGCTATAAAACAGAAGTTACATATGAAAGCTAGAACAGAAGAACCTCCATTGACTGATGTGCAACAAGAAGAAGACAAAGCTAAAATGTTACTTGGTGCTAAATTATTGGTTAGTAATTTTCTTTTTACATAATAGTACTTCTCTTTCTCTTTGAAATCTATAAATGATTTATATTTAACATGCAGCATTATGAAGAAAACCCTGTGAAAGCTACAATGATTAAAAGGAATGTTATGGACAAATACAATCTTCAATTCGAAAAGATGTACTTTGAAATTGTATTAAAAATACTGTGAAAAAATATCATTTAAAATTGTACTACAATTCTATAAAAACTTCCTTTTTCTTCAATAATTTAAAGGAATTGATTGTAATCTGGGTATTAATTATCTGAAATGTTATATTTGATTGTAACTCATTATTTCTTATATTTGTAGGCTGGTCAAGACAAACCTGTTAAGAAAAGTTTATTTGGTAAATCACCTAAACCATGAAATAGAAAGAAAACCAGTCATATTGTGAAGATCATCTAAATCCTATCACTATATTAGTAACTTAGTCTTATTTCAATATAATTTTCTGCATAATCAACATTGTTTGTAGGAACCTGAGCAATAATGCATAATTAATAGAATGAATTCATCTTAGATAAATAACTTGTGGCTTATTACTTTGTAAAAAGTCCTTTATTTAATTCATAATATCTGAATGGTTCTATTGAATCTAAATTATCATCTTTCTTTTACATCTTTCAATATCATTTAGCTGTGTAGGCACATATCTGTATGCTTTGATCAAATGATCAATCTGTATGCTGTGATCAAATGATCAATCTGTATGCTCTGATCAAGTGATCATGTATGTTTCGATCAAATGATCAATCTGTATGCTTTGATCCAATGATCAATCTGTATGCTGTGATCAAATGATCAATCTGTATGCTGTGATCAAATGAATTTTGAATGAAATTCAAATTCGCATTGTGTATGGCTATTGCTGTGTCTAAATATTTGTTTTGTTAAAGTTTTTAACGATTTAATGTACTATAATAATAATTATATTTATTTTAAATACAATAAAGTTTTAACTGTCTTATTCTGTCTTAGTATTTTAACTATTGTTCTGTCGGGTGTTTTCATTGGTCTGGATGATTAGTTAACATAAAGACAGCACATAATTTAATGTTTAGCCATTCTTTACTTCTCGACCTAGGCAATCCCTAACAAGTCGCATGAAAGTCAGGGGCAAGCAACTCTTTCTGACTAGATGGGAAGTAACTCTTCTTTGGAAGCAGCTAGAGCAGACAATATGACATTAGCACTAGTGTCCTCACTGATTTTCCTTATAGTCTTCATGGAAATTTCTACTCCCAAGAACCAACTCCATTCTTAAGGTAGGGCCCTGGCTTGTTAGAATAAACCCTCAACAATTGTCCTCTTTCAAGACCTTCTTCAGTTCAGCAGTTTGATTCAAAAAACAAAAAGATGAACATTTTGAATGGGATTTTTTAAATGTGTTTAATGATAAATTGTAAGAAAATAAATATGAGAACAGAATAAATGACAATGATAATTTGGCAGTGATAAATGATCATTATAACATGAAATACAAAATTATATCAAAAACATAAAAATTACACATAATGCTTTATAATGGACAATAAGGCACTATGACAATTTATTTAAATAGTACAAAAATATATGAGTCAAATAACTTTAAATACATGTATATTATAAGCTGCATATAGCGGTGAAATTTGACAAGAAAATTTGTAATATATGGACAACTGAAACACAAATTCCTGATGAAAGGCATAACAAAGATTCTTTCATTATTAATTTCTAGGACATTAACATATTTTAAAATGTCTCCTTGTATTTATGTTATTAAATTAAAAGAGAAAGCTATCGTAAAAGGACTGGAAACTATTTTTAGCTGGTGTACTGGAATAAACATCGGAACCATTTATAACATTTAATAATTTATTTAAACCTGGGATTTCTTCCAATTTACCCTTGTTCTTCACCAATGTCTGTAAATATAAACATAAATATTTCACTAAGTACACATTTCTCTAGGAAATTATATATTTTAACACTAGCTTAATTTACATTCATTTCTATTCCATTTGGCACAAATTCAGCTGACTGACTGTACTGTACTACCCCAGAATTATAAACAATATAATAAAAATCTTAACAATATTAATTTACCTCTTTTATACTATCAACTAGTTCTGTATAACGGCAAACTTCAGCTTTAGATTGTAATAAATTCTCTTCTGCTGTCTTCAACTGAAACAAAACAATTACATATTAATAACCCTGCTACGATACAATATATAATGATACAGGGGCAAAAATACTTGTAGCGGTATGGGGTAATCAAGAAATTATAATACTAGTTATATGTGAACAATATTTTGTAGAATTTTTGATGTTCTCAAGTATTTATACATGACAATGTAATACAGTGGCATTAATTCACTGATATTGTGAGAGCACTAACAATATATCTATATTTTGAGTTATTGAAAAGGATATCCTTCTTTTACATGTAACTTCAACAGTAAGCATCAATAACTAAAACAGATTTATAACTTACCTTGTTTCTAGTTTTATTTTCTGATTCAGAAAAACTATTATAATCTTCTATTATCTTCAAACGTAAATGTTGATTCTGTAATATTTAGAATTAAATAAATCATTTTAATCATCACAAAAATCAAAATTTAGAAATAATATAATTTGATGAGGAAATAAAAGATGAACAATGAAAGTATTTTTCTAAAGGAACCCTAGATCTTGTGTTATGCCTTGACTGGTTTTGTCAAGTGAACTGTTTATGCTAAAATATGTGCAGGCTATTCGGGTGCATATTTCAGTTGAGTGAAACAGAATTTTAGCAATAGTTCCAAGCTTTTCCTTAATTAGAGAACTCAGTCTTCAAAAGAATACTAATGTAAGTTGTTAGTGTACAAGATAACCCATTCTGAGACTAATTACACTCCCTTTTTAATTTTCAATAAACTGGGTCCATGTGATAATTTAGAATAGGGCTGTTGATTTGACCATATATGTTGACATGTCCATTTGCCCATGTAAATTGAATGTCAAAAGATTTGAGATGAAATGTTTGACATACCTTTCGTTTTAATTCTAAGACTTCCTGTCTATCATCTATACCAGTATCATTAAGTTTACTAGTTCTACTGAATAACAGTTCTAGTTCTTCAGTTAACAACTTGATATCATCTTGTTGATTCTCTATAGATGCTGATAATTTCTTATTTTCTCTAACATATCTCTATAATATAAATAATGCGCATAAATTATAATTATAATAGAGGGAATAAATGTCAATTCTTGATACTGATATGTGACAGGCCAATTTAAAGGTTCACAGTAGAGCATAAATCCTCTTCATTATAAAGCTGATATTGTTTATAAAGAACTCATCAAAGCTGGCTGTGATATGGTGAAATTAAACACATCACAACCACTTTAATGGTGTCTTCATAAATACTTTTCATTTTCATCATCCTTACCTATCAACCTTACCTATCAACCACCTACCTCCTTGGAGCATAGAACAGACTGGATAGTGTAATTAACAATCTGTACAAGCCATATATAGTGATATAGGTATAGTGTTGTTATGGTACTCCAAATTAATGATTTTAACGTCTGGCACCACTGTAACTAGTTAACTAGTTCTGTGGTTTTTCAAAAACAATACTTCATCCATGCAATCAATTACCGAAAGGTTATTTTACTTTGTCACTAAATAGGGGGACTAGGTATTAGAGAAAGTGCTTTTACAACTTGACTAACCAGTACACTAATTATTTAATAAAATCATGTTTGAACAGTTGGGAATTTAATGTATTTCTCTTACATTCTATTAGCCAATTGTATTTTAATTTCCTTAATACATCAACATAGAGAATTTTGGCCTGCTTTTTACAAAATATACAATTCCTTACCTTAATTTGTTCTTGTTGATCCGAATATTTCACCATACTGTTATTTAACTCGTGTAATTTTCTCTCTAATTTACTTATATCTTGATTAGCCTGACTGATGGCCTCTGCTTTATGGACTAATTCTGATTTTAACTGATGAATACGATTCTCTAGTTTATATCGTATACCTTCTAATTCTTCTCTGTAACATAATATATCAAAATGAGCAACGTGAAAACATTTGTAACTTGTGACGTGTAATTCTTTTTCAGTCATAAATTTAATCAAGATGTCTGTCCTACATTTCTGAACTGGCATGGGAAATCTCATACAAGAGGGAAACTGAGCAGATGGATACAGATCTCATTTCTTTTATAGAGGTTTAACCATTTTTTCCTTTTTTCTAGTTCTGTTTAAAATTGAGTTAATAAAACCAAAAGATCAAAATATTCTTACTTGTCAGATATCAACTCTTTGGTAGTCTTTAAAGATGATTTTTCAAACATCAACACCAATTTCATCAGTTCTTCAAAATTCTTATCAATATTTCCCAAGAGACCAGTTAAACTTTCAAACTTTGGACTGGTATCAAGGCTAGCTATAGAGTTACTTAATGATTGGATAGACTCGTCTAGAGCTGCACAATCTTTAACATGATCTAGTGTCATATTGCCACTGGTGTATGACTGGTTGAAATTTAACTTTCGACCATGTTTCACTACAGGACTATTATCAGTACTCTCACCATCCATAAATGCTTTGAGTTTTTTACAGGACAGTAGGTAACTTTCAGTGTTTGGTGAAGACAATTTAGCGGGCGTTGACGACTGTGATCTAACATCAACAGTAGATGATGTCACATGATTTGATTTGATTGGTTGGAATGCTGATTTCATGTTAACTGGGTTTGAAACTATTCGATGGGTTTTAGTGTTTGGTCCTAGACTACTACTATTTCTATCAGATTGGTCACCAATATTATCTAGCTGTTCTAATGAACTTGATAATCCATGAAGAACTTGTTGACATCTACTAAATTCCTATAAATACAAATAATAAGAAACTTTTTATATATATTACATATTTGATACCACCTTCATTTAAAAAGTAATCAAAAGAACATTTTGAAAGTTCGGTGTAACAGAGATGTCAACCTCATGTTACAAAGGGATATGGAAGCTAAACAATCCCTGTTCAAATGTTTTAAGCAATGCAGAAAGTCTTTGAGAGCTTTTAACATTCTTAGAAGTGATTTCATACATTTGAATATTAGAAATTTCTTGGGGCTTTAAATGAATTAAATTAAGTATTTACTTTTTGTGACATTTGATGGTGTAATTTATGAACGTAACTGGTAAGTTTGGAATCAAACTGTTGTAGACTATCCTGAGTATTCTGTATCTCTTCTGTTTTCTCTAGAATCACAGACTCATATTCTTCTGTTTTATCTTTTAATGTTTTACGGGAGGCCAGATAGTCTTGTCTGAAAAATTAAATAGAAAACTATTATTTCACACAGCCCAGATCTCAGGCTTTAAAATAATGTAAATAACATACAGGCTTCCTGTTTTCATATCTCACTGGTCTTAACTACTACACAGTAACTTCATTTACTTAGTAAGATACTTTCAATTCTTGTCCATTCAAAAAGCAAACAAGCAAACAAAATAAAAAAATGCTTTTGTTATGTAAGCCACACATATACCTGTCACTATCTCATATGAATTTTGTCTAAATAAAAAAATAACAGGAATCTAGCACTATAAAAGGAAAAGGTACCATTAAATATTTACATTTTATTGTCTCATACTTCAGTGAATCTTTGTGAAGATTTTGCTTCGCTTTTCATTCGAATTCCCAAGTTCTTTTACTAAAGCATGCAAACAATTTTACATTCCATTCTTGAATATAAACAAATGCTTACTCTAATTGTGTAAAGGAAGCCTGTAGTTTGGAATATTTCTCTTCCTGATCAGTTTTAATAATATTTAATGTTTCTACAGTTGATTCTAAATTTTTCACTTTTTCTTCTAATTCTAGAGCTGATTGGTAACAGATATTTCTTTCTCCTAATAATACATCTCCATTTTCCTATTTAATATACAGAAAGTTGATTAATTTATATCAGAGGATCCTATATGTATCTATTCTATATATAGCTCAGCAGGATAATTCTACTCATCAAGGTTTGATGCAAAACATAATCAGTTTTCATTGTGTTGATTAATATATTGTGGTGTTTGTGGTATGTAGGCCTGAATAAACAGAAATGTCTATATTTAGTTGATATCTTCTGACAAACATACAATAAACAAAATGCTTTTCGTAGAATTGTGTTGCTTTCTACTAAATAAGAAGTCTGTATCAACCTGATAGGGTTTGTGAAAATGGAATTCCATGCACAGCAAATACAAGTTATTATATCATATTCAATGATCAATTATAACTCAACCAACCTTGAATGTAGTAATTTCCACATCTTTTTGTTCCATTTTTTCCTGACAAATAAACAGTTGTTCTTCAAGATTCTCTAGATTATCTTTCTGTTGTTCTATATAATTATAATTATTCAGTAACTTCTGTTCTAATTTCTCTATATCAGCCTCTCGAAAATCAACTGTACGCTGAAGGTTTAGTACTAAACTTTCTGATCTGAAATTAGACATTCATTCTATTAAATTAAATATAAAATGCTACGAGTTTTATCTACCACTCTTCTGCACCTAAAGGACTAATAAAGACACAGAGATTTTATAAAGATAAATGTTTGTAAGTTTGTAAGTGTAGCCATCTGGGCAGATCATGTTTAATCTCCTAGGAAACCTAATCCCACTCTTATACTGGGCATGTCCTCAAAAAACACATTGAACCAATCAAATAAGCATAAAAGTTGAAACTTTTTATTGCAGGCCACTGAGTACGGACCTAATGTTTATTCCTCAAAGAATTTGTTCAACTTCAAATCATGAAGTGGACCGGATGGAATCATCATGCAGGCCGGAGTTTGGGAACCCTGTTCTAGATCCTATTGTTATCTATTATCAAGTCTTTGTTATCTTGAAGAATGACATAAAGCTTGTGGTTAACTCACTGTTTTAACTGATTTTCTAGATCTCTTCTGACCTCAGTGTATTCATCTTGTAGAATGGTAAACCTGTAAAAGGCATTGATGAAATCAATTTCAAAAATTTTCAGATACGTAATGAGATATGAAAACATTGGATCTCAATCTAGAATCTGATATCAGAAAAATAAACTTTCTGAAAACATACAATTACAGAATCTCCCAATATTTAAATATGACAGTTTTATGGATGAATTCTCAGATTCTATGTGTTTCTCAAACTGTTATTAGGAATATAATAATACAGATTACTTACCTATATTGCTCATGTTGAACTGTATCTTCTGTTTGTTTTAATGTTGATTGTAACATCTGTATCTCAGTATAGGCTGTAGACAGATCATCTTCTAATGTTCCTAATTCTTGTATAGCTAAATAACAAATTTAGTTTTCATTGTATTAAGATATAATCTAGAAGGGAATATATTTGAACAACCTTTATAGATGATTCATACATCATCAAACACAATTACTAATTTCTGAGTTAAAAAATACCTACTGGTTCTAGAGAAGTCCAATTCTCGTTTTGCCATCTCAAGTTTAGATGTAGCAGATAACAAGTCTTTCTCAGCATCAAGGTACTTCATTTCTAACTATAAATATATACATATATATACATAGACAATATTATCATATTAATCTTAATATTTGTCATTCAACAGCTGTGAATTAGTCTGGGGATTGTTTTTC
Organism: Nipponacmea schrenckii; assembly: GCA_030562195.1. Lineage (NCBI taxonomy): Eukaryota > Metazoa > Mollusca > Gastropoda > Lottiidae > Nipponacmea > Nipponacmea schrenckii. The sequence goes on from CM060201.1 coordinate 19,723,284, forward strand.
AATTTTCAAATAACAACTTTCTCAATCCAATTTTTCTTGATTATCAGGTCAATTTACAAACTTTATTTTTCAATTGCATTTCCTACCTGATCTACAAATATCAATCTAATGGAATGGCCTTAATTGGTTTGTTCTGAAAGGTTCCCTTTGTTCCAATTCTGAACATGCAGAATGTACCAATTAAATGCCCCCTGGAACAAATGATATGAACCTAAAGAAAGCCTACCTCTTGAGCATTAGCCTCAGCAGTATCCAATGATTCTTTTAGTTCTTCACATTCCTCTAATAATAACTTATTATTCATTTTACAGGCTTCTATTTCTACATCAATACGACCTCTTTTATCTTCTAGATAGTCCCACTGTAACAGATTATAAAGGTATAACTAATATATTTCCAGGACTAAAAGAGACAGTTTGCCATTTATTTGATCAATCATACCTTAGTAAGAGAAACGGGAAGTTTTAAACTAATCTAATCAGTAATAGAGTTCATAGTTCACAAAAAAAACTTGTTTCAAATCCATTTGTCAAGAATTATCTGTGTTTGAAAGTGAACAAAACTTCACATCTTTTATCAAGACTAAACCATATATGTAACGTGAAATTGCAAGTTTGAGGTATTTTTGCAGACTGTTTTTCATGCAGTTAAACCTTCTAAAAGGTAAGACATACCTGAAGTTGAACCTGTTGTTTAGCACTATAATTATCTTCTACAATACTTTTAACTTTATCTAATAAATAGTTTAATGTTGATTTTAACTGACTCTGTAAAGAAAATAATATAGATTTATTTACCATATATCACATTGAGCTATATTAGCTTTGCCTTTTCACTTTGTCTGACTTGTCTTAAAATAAATAAGTTTTCTTTATATCAGAGAAAATGTAACAGAAAAAGTATTCAGATGGTGAATAAAGAAAATTGTTGATATAAACCCTTATAATGAGAATATTATTCCATTATAAAATCAGTGATAAATTCCATGACAACCCCTAAATATGAGAATTGACAACAAATTCATCAACTATTGACATAATATTTTATGAATGAAAGAAACTCTCAAAAAAGTATCAGACTTCTTAGCAAGTGGATTTAAACCCAAGGCATCAACTTAGGTACTCAATGAACTATTCCACTGTCAGTATTATGGCATTGAAAACTATTCAACCCACCTGTTGAGTAACTAGAACCTCCCCTTCTTCTACAACATGTGATAATAGCTGAATCTGTTCTTCTTGATCTTTTAATAATAATTCTGATTGTTGATGGTTGGATTCTGATGTAGATATAGTTTTCTTTAGATCTTCTACCTATAATTCAAAAAAATATATAATTTTAATTCTTTAATAGGTAAAGTAGACACCAGTAATAACAATAACTTTGGAGATAAACATAAAGTTGTAAGTTCATTTAACAGAAAGACAGCCATCATAACCATGAAATATTTAAACCTTTGTCAACTTTTCCTGCAGTATCATCAACAGTTGAATATCAACAATTAAAGTTCATTCAAAACCATTGTGAACTTTATCTTGTTGGGTGCTTACAAGCTAAAAACCTAACAGGAGATGTAACTCATTTAGATGGTTCAAGCCTTGTGAATTACTAACTCAAGCTCACCTGTTTTTCATATTGAAAACTCTGTTGTTGAAGTCGATTTTCTAAAATATCTGAATTTACTTGTGACTCTTTTTCTATCATCTCATATCTCTGTTGTAGCTCATCGTAATCTTTTGTTTTCTGGTGTAAAATTCTATCTTTATCTTTTATCTCATTCTTTAATTTGTCTATTTCTTCTTTAAACTCAGCCTAAAAAATATTGAACAGAGTTTGGATATAGTTGGTCTGTTGACTTGACAGGGAAATATGAATAACACATCAGACCATTCTTACATTCAGAAAATGTGGCTTGTCTACAAATTAATACCTATGACCACAACTGGCTTCTTAATTCTTTATATTGGAACAAGTCAGCTGACAACATTGACAAACAAAACCAAGAAGTATGCTCATAACCAAATTACCTTCAACTCTTGTTTTTTGGTATTTTGTATTTTATCATAGTCTTCTATACGTTTGTTAGCAGCTGATAAACTGGTCTTTAAATCTTTAACTGTGGTCTGTAACTTAGTCTTTTCTTTATTCATAGTTTTTATTTCTAACTGTAACTTTTCATTAGAAACTAAAGTAGTATCAACATAATTGGCTATTGTTCTTGGATGTTGTTTTCTAACTTCTTCTGCTGTAAACCTACAAGGAATTGTCATAGATGATCATATCTTAATTTCTAGAATTACTAAAGCATGATAGAGTTTCAGTATAACTCAAATGTCTGTGCTGGGCAGATCATAAATTCAATTGATTATGTTTTGTGCATTTGTGTATATTAATAGTTTGTACGATAAAAAATATCCAACAAGTCTCCGACCAATCTCTGTTATATACCTTCTATTCAATTTTTCTTCACATAGTCACGTCATAAATTTAAATGTTGTTTGTAAGTAGCCACAATTTAATTTGTTTATTTCTTTCACTTTTATCAATCAAACATAATAACCTAGTCCATAAATTAGTAAAGGAGCAAAGATATCAAGAGATTACATAAAGGCTTTCATCCTTACCTCTTTCCCCGTTTATTAAGTAATTTCAATGGTGTCATATCTGTATGAACACTACTAGTGCCTGTGATATCAGTCATCATGCCATTATCAACTGACTCCAATACTGTAGTGTTCATACTACGATCTAGAACATCTACTGGTTCTGTAACCATTGATCTATTTGATGTCTCACTGGCCTCAGTCATCATGTCACAATCTTGAGTTGCTGGCTTTATTGGTGACAATCCAATACTATTGGTACTGACTGATTCTGTGTTCAATGAAACATTGGCATAAGTTTGTTCTTCTGTGTTTGTCTCTGTAGATGTTTGAATAAGTCGCATCGGTGAACATCCTGTATTTTGTGTTGTATATGTAAGAGGTGTTTCAGTAGAATAGACCTGGAACCCGACAGATTCTCCCGAAATCTTTGTGTCTTTGTAAACTATAATAGTTTCAGTAGAAACTGTATCAGTGTTTTCTACATCAAATACAGTAGTGATATCTTTATCAATAAATACACTTGAATATTCTGAATCATTAGTAAATGAAAGTCCAGAGAAATTACCCAATTCTTCCTCATCAGCAAAAGGCAAAGGCAAGGGAGCTAATGCTTTTCTATTTGGTTGAGACTGGAAGTTTTTGAAACACATTGGGGAGCAAACAGAACTTGGACTGAATTCTTTAGGAATTTCCTTCTTGATATCTTTCTCAGAGTCTGAAGAATTGCAATCAACATGTAAAGAACTGAAGGAGGTAATTCTATCAGGACTGATGTTCTCTTTATCATAGTCACCACACTCAAATATACTATTATTTAAACAGACAATATCACAGGCACTTGTATCAGAAAGTTGATCACCAATTTCCTGAAGGTGAGAGTCACTCATTGGACATGTATCCCAAAATATCTCATAACAATCCTTATTCAAATCAAACTCAGGATGAGTTTGAAAATATTGTCGGGATCTGGATGATGTTTCTAACACTGATATGCCAGGATCATCAAGGTCTGAATCTATAGCATTGCTCTGTGTTAAATTGACAGCTGGTGTTGAAGTTAAAGATTTTTTAGTTTCTGATACTGTAACAGTGACATCCAGTGGAGTAGGAGGTATAACCTGAATAGAGGGCACATCATCTTTAATAGGAATCTGAAAATAAAAAAGAAATCAGTAGTGAAATTAATAGAGCAACACATAAACAATTAATCAGTTTAGATTTGGCTTGACCTGCATAAATTTTCACAAATAATCTCTTCCAATCAGATGTATAGTTTCATATCATTTATTGATTGGAAGTTTGCATGTGTGGAAAAAGTTCACTAGAAGGCCTAGGGGTATCATACACAAGTCACTGGAATAGGTCATTTGAAAATATGTATAGCCACCTTTCAGACTATGATTTTATTCAAACAATCCATATTCTCACCTTGTTTCCTATGACTTCCAAAAGACATCTTTCTAAAATCTTATCTACAAATTCTGATATTGCAGAATCTGAAACTACCAGAGGCAATGTTTTAGAAATGGTGGGTTGTGTCATGTCCACTTTAGATTTCTTGATGGTAGCTTTCGACCTTGGTGTTGTAAGAAATTCTTCAAATCTATCAATGTGAGGTTCATTTTTAAACTTCAAATCTTTCGAAATTTGAGTTTCATGGGTAGTATCATTATCAGGAATGGTTGAAACATTTTTCTCATCTTCTTGGCAGGCTTTCTCAGATGTCACCTTCTCTAAACAGGACTTATTTTGTGGCTTGCTTCTTTTATCTTCAACATGTCGTTCATTTGATTCAGTGTCAGGTTTTTCCTCAGGACTATCTGTTCTAATAGAAAAAGGAAACTTTCTTGGTGTCACGTCAGATCTTCTAGATAAGAGAGCTTTCTTCACACCAGATGAAATCTAATAATAAATAGATGAAAAAATAAAAGTTATATTTACAGAATCATTAAACATATTACAATGTATATCATGTTAAGACATGAAAGATAAAGACTCTAGTATATATGAAACTGTGTACCCGGTACAATTCTTACATGAAAATAACCACACAATCATAATTCACAACCATTTTGAATCTCTTCCTCACCTTAAGGAATTAAGGAAACGTTCCAAAATGTTCCTGAACTACATTTGTGTGTGTTATTCCCATGCCAAGAAAGTCTTCAGTTGAAACATACCAGTGATTTGGGTGTACTCAGTCTAATGGGAGTAGATAATCTGTCTGCCTTTTTCACTCTTCCAAACCCACTGAAAAATAAAACATACATGATCATAGGAACTGATCAAATTCTTGAGACCATTAAGGAATAAGGAAATATTTAACTAGGAAATGTAGCTGATGTTTCAATATAATGTAAATGATAAAAAAATTTTGTTCTCTAATGTTTTAACTTACCTTTTACCATCTTTTTGAGGGGTATTTATGTCCCTTAACACACGTCGAGCTGACAATGGTATATTACCAGATTTACTACTAACATCACCCAATGGTGTTTTAGCAGGACTATTACTCAATCTTAACTTATCAGTCTAAAATTTAATACAATATAATTAGTTTGATCAGTTCTGACATAATGAAAAATCGTAATAGATGTCATCAACCAAATGTTAAAAAGGGACCATTTTGACCAAATATTAAGACCATCATGGTTAGGTGTCAAACTTATAATAACCCAATAGGAGTCACCAGTTAATACATGCCCAAGGAAGCTTATTGTTTAACAAGATTTAATGAGTCAAGAAGATGGTACCAACCTTTCCTGAAAGTAGGGGGAGATTTTCTTTATCACAAGGATTACTTTCCATTTTTAAATTTTTGCTAATTCTCAATGTAATAGACCTTTATTATAATGTTTTTAACCTGAAAAATAAAACATAATTATTTATATGATAGTCAAGAACATTATATTTAATCTTCAATTTAAGTATTAACATGTGCCCTGTCTACCAGGGATCTAACAACAGAATTCATTTTTGTCTTATTACACTAATATTTGCAATTATAAAATTTTCAACAGTAGGCCCTACTATGATGCCATTTTGTCTTGAAATCCCTTCTGTACAATATAAATTTCAACTTTTTCATTAATGTATTTTTGAAGATGTTTCAAAACTATTTAATTTATCTACTCGAAACAATTCGAAAGTCTTGGATAATCAGCTTCAGCATGTAATAATAACGAACGCCTGTGGGATGTTATAGTTAGAGACGTCAATCAAAGAGATAGTGGGCGTGACTTCATCCTGACCTATATTTACAAATTTTAAATTCTTGTCTTTGTTTTTATCTAGCAAAATAATTAGCCATTTTCAGCAGTTTAATCGGTTGATTCGCTTGTTTTCTGATACCATCTGACTCTTCACCGCAAAATGATACATTTTCACCAATGAAATAAAAAATATTCAAATTTTACCATATCATTTTCTTGTTTTAATCTTCTTGAAATCACCGCTCAGCTTCTTCCACCGCCATTTTGAAGGTCAACTTAGCAGTGATTGGTCAAAATCTCGGAAGAGACTCGGAGAGATACGATTTCACCTCGGGCATATTTTTAATCAATTAATTTAATAAGATCATGCATCTTCCCATAATGTCAATAGCTGTGATTAATCATCAGGACAAAATCAAAAAATATTTCTTATTTTTCTTGGAATTTTCAAGCCGAGACATGTTTACATCACGTGACATTTGGCGGTCAATGTCAACAAACAAGATGGACGCAACTTTTAGAAAAACTATGACATCTGTCACTGATCTCTTGTTCCCAGTGAACAAGACAGGAAAGGATCCACAACGACAAGAAATTCTGAATTCTGGTAACCCCACCTTTCAAATCATTAGGATGGCTTGCCCCTGAACTGAATTGCTGTAAATTGAATTGAGCACTCATTATTATTAGTGCAAAATCAACGTTGTTTTTTTCTGACATACTTGTACTTATAATACTTATATGGAGTTAACTGTAACATTTATAAGATATAGGCTACCTACTTTGGTGCTTGTTCTTACCTCATTTAAAGATAAAATACACATTAGTTGTAAACCTGGGACCCTCTATAACATATCCTGATTACATCAATTTACAAAATTGCAAACTACTTTAGATCTAGATTCTAGCTAGGCTAGGCCTAGAAAACTCTTATGTTATTCCATAAAAAAAATTGTGGCATGTGAGGAATTATATCAAAAGTTGAATTATCTGATATTTTTATTGCAGGAAATGATTATGTAACAAATCTGCCACTCCAAATGGCTTTATATTTTAATGTATTTTTCTCACCTGTTTGGTTTATTACAAGTATGGTAGTTTTAGAAGCTAAGGTAAAACATCAAACAACAATAAAGTTTAAAACACACCATAGGATAATGATTGTATTCCAGCCTTAAAAGGGTTGTTGAAAGACTTTTTGTAAACTTTTAATGTGTTTTGGGGTCAAATATTTTCGATGACCATTTTCTTGCAATCCACTTATTATTTTATTACTTCACCCTGAAAGAGCTACTAATTATAAATACAATAGATGAGGGTTGATGGTCAAAACTGTCATTTAGGTTATACCCAAAGATTAAGATATAAGCACGAAAGAACCAAGTCTCAAATATTTGGAGGCATAACATTACAAACCTTCCCAAACACTTCTTCTTAATTATATTGCTGAATGTGGCATTCTCCATCTGTCATAGAAATCCATTACTTAATGTGATCAAGCTTATATGGAATCAAGCAAATGATCTTAATATATTTATATGGATTTGAACAAAATTTAAGTAGTAAGGGGTGCAAATCAGACAATATAGAATAAACACTTCTTTAATATAATGTTGTTTTTATTCCCTCTATACTTCATCTGATGACGGCAAGTGAAAACTATATTAAAACAGTAAGTGACTTAGTAACTGGATAAAAGAGTGTACATTGATATTTTGATATATAAATATTGTTTTATTTCAGTTTGACTCACTAGATATTTTATATAAGATTATATTAATAGCTACCTATGGTGTATATACTATTATAGAGATTATAAGGTTATATCTAGGTTATGTGGGGAACCTAATGGAGAGGGTATGTAGTTTAATTCTCAGTGTTTTTAATTACGGTATGTCCTGAAGATTCATAACCTTATTAAAGTAGAGCCCTTAATATTCCTTGGGTTTCTCTTATCGAAATCTCCATATATTGCTCAGAGTGAAATTTGACTGTTTTTTCTTCATAGATAAGACCCAGTCAGTTTTGAGAAGGACACTTTTTTCTGACTGGTTACAAAATTAGCACACAGTTTTTCTTATAAAAATGAGCCAAGCCAAAACGATAATAGTGAAATTTTAATATGTATATATATTTATCTCTAAAAATTTGATTAGTCAATGATAAGTCATTTTATTAATGTTTTCTTGAAAAGAATCAATAGTTCTTGCTGTATATTTTCCAGGTTCCAGAGTTAGCAGGGTTTTGGTTATTGACACTATTATTACAGTTTCCTCTGATATTTTTCTTGTTGTTAAACGAGGATTCAATCATCCTACCATTAGAAAGAGCAGTACATATTATTAAAGCTTTATTTATTGTGTTTGAAGTTATCTGTGGATATTTCGCTATTAGAATCATGGTGAATTATCAAGTGACAAAATTTCACCTTCGACAATTTACAGAATTAGACCAGATAGAAGATCCATATCATCAGAATTATAAATATGATAAAGATGAATAATTTGTAGAGACACTAATTCAGTCTGTTATATATCATTATACAAGTGATCGGTTAAAAAGTCAGAACATCTTCTGTACAATTTGGTGTTGCTCATGAAGGATAACACGATTCTGTACACTATATCATAGTGCCTTAGACAGTGTAGTCAGATTTTGCCATAGATTGTTAAAAAACTGAATGACTTGCTGGGTCTTCCAGATCATTCTGAGAGTTTAATCTCGAGAGATTGTTAAGATTTTTCTAAAAATGTATATTAATGTTTGTCAGAAAAACAGTTTGACATTACCTGTTGATGTTACTGAAAGGTGTATTCCAAGAAACATTTAACACCGAATACACCTTTCTTTGAGTCAGAAAATGGTTGAAGAGGGCAGAAATGTGATTGGTTAAAACAAATGAGGTCCAAACTAGAGTGGCTGAACTAAATATAAAATCTAATCAAAGAGTAGCACTTTTGACTTAATTTTCTATGTCTATATAATAGATTAATTCCGTCCTTATTTATTCTGTTCTGTTTATATATTGATTATATTTTTATATATTGTTATGTTTAATACATTGTCTAATAATCATGAATAGTTATTAAATATCAATAAATAGCTCCAAACATTTTATTTCAATCATAGTTTTCTTCAATTTGTTACATTAAATACTTATAATTCGATGATTACATTAAATAATATGAGACAATTTTTATGGTATACGGGTACTACTCCTGATTTGAAATTCATTGACTAGTTTGCTGTCCATCCTCCATCCATTGTTATATTAGTTCCTGTGATTTGATTAGCTGAAGGTGAACACAGAAAACACACTGTTTCACTTATCTGGAAAACATGAAGAAAATTGGATTATGAATAGGTTCACTTCTATATTATACTTACTTTTTGATTTACTACAAACATCACTTCATTATAGGTTCACTTCTATATTATACTTACTTCTTGATTTACTACAAACATCACTTAATATAGGTTCACTTCTGCAGCATTCTTACTTACCTCTTCAACTTTGACTGGTATTCCAGAAGGATGTACTTTGACTATGTCTTTCTAAAAAATAAAGGATATACTTGAACATATATTGACCATAATATACAAGTATATATTAGTGTTTGATAACTTGAAGAAAGAAGCAAATCGAAGCTTTACTATGAATTTGTCACAAAGTAGGATAGCTAATTGTTTATAATCTTTATTCTTGGTTTATGTATTGTGAACCCTTGAACCACATTCTAAAGTTAACATTATGACCTTTTTTCTATTGCCAGTTTTTTCAGTCAAAAATACTATACCTTTGCATCTTCCACAGATATACCTTTTTCAGCAGCCTTGTCTTGTGCTTGCTTGATAAACACTGCAACAGATGATGGAAAATATTAACTGAGCGCAGTATCTCAGACGGCCTTTTATGTGTGCACTAATGATGCAAGGTCAGCGTTTTATGTTTAAAATTCTTGGACACCTTAACAAAATCCATTCCATACCCTTATATCAGAAGAAATGAAATGGTTAGTTCTGAATATTGCCAATCGTGCTACGATACGATATGTAGCGATATAATGGGGTAATAGGTAAAAAGATAGCTTGCCAGGCAAGGTAACATACGCCCACTGGCAGCATTGAATTTGAAAAATAAATTGAGCAATGACTCAAAAACATTCACTAAATGGATATTGAAGTCAAGGGCAAAAACTGTTCATGGAAAATCGTCAAATTAAAACATGACCTCCATCTTATCTAAACTCATACCAAGTTCCATCAAATCTATTAAAAATTGTAGCTTATTTTGCACCAACAAATATTTTTGACGCAATTTTACTAAGTCAAGGGCAATAAATCAAAAAACCATTCGTTAAAAAACTCGGAAATTCAAACTTGACTAATGTCTTATCAATTCTGATGCTTACACCAATTTCCATCAAAATCTTTTGAAAATTAAAGCTTCTTATTGAAACCACAATAGAATCTTGACGCAAATTCACAAAGTCAAGGGCAATAACTCAAAACAGTTCATTGAAAAACTGTCAAATTCAAAATTGACTGAGGTCTAATCCAAAATTGACTGAGGTCTAATCAATTCCAATGCTCACACCAAGTTTCATGAAAATCCTCTGAAAATTGGAGGATTTATTGCATCGAAACTAAAAAAAAATTGCCAAATTCAAACTCGACTGCTGTCTTATCAATTCCAATGCTCACACCAAGTTTCATCAAAATCCATTGAAAATTTTGACGCAATCTTACTAAGTCAAGGGCAATAACTAAAACACTGTTCATCTAAAAAACTTCAAATTCGAACTTGACCGTCGTCTTATCAATTCCAATGCTCACACCAACTTTCATTTAAATCCATTGAAAATTGTAGCTTCTATTTTGTCTACAACAAATATAGAGGCAGGGACAATAACTCAAAAACCGTTTATCGAAAAATCGTCCAAATCAAACTTGACTACCGTCTTATCAATACCAATGCTCATACCAAGTTTCATTAAAATCCATAGAAAATTGTAGCTTCTATAGTGTCTACAACAAATGTTGACGGACCGACTGACCGGCAGACCGACGGACAGGGACAATAACTCAAAAACCGTTTATCGAAAAATCGTCCAAATCGAACTTGACTGCCGTCTTATCAATACCAATGCTCATACCAAGTTTCATTAAAATCCATAGAAAATCGTAGCTTCTATAGTGTCTACAACAAATGTTGACGGACCGACAGACCGGCAGACCGACGGACAGGGGCAACGACAATATACGTCCACATATTCATGTTGGCGTATAAAAATCTGTTCATTCGATAATTCCCATACATGCAGTTTCATTAAGATTGGATAAAAACTTTAGCCTCTATCGTGGATACAACCCAAATTTGACGCGTTTTTACTAAGTCAAGGGCAATAACTCAAAATCCGTTCATTCGATATTTCCATTTTCGAACTTGACTGAGATCTGATCAATATATACATGTTTACCAAGTTTCATTAAGATCGGATAAAAACTGTAGCCTCTATCATGGATACAACCCAAATTTGACGCGTTTTTACTAAGTCAAGGGCAATAACTCAAAATCCGTTCATTCGATAATTTCCATTTTTAAACTTGACCGAGATATCATCAATATATACATGTTTACAAAGTTTCATTAAGATCGGATAAAAACTGTAGCCTCTATTGTGGATACAACCCATATTTGACGCGTTTTTACTAAGTCAAGGGCAATAACTCAAAATCCGTTCATTCGATAATTTCCATTTTCGAACTTGACCGAGATATGCTTAAATACATGTATACCAAGTTTCATTAAGATCGGATAAAAACTGTAGCCTCTATCGTGGATACAACCCAAATTTGACGCGTTTTTACTAAGTCAAGGGCAATAACTCAAAAACCGTTCATTCGATAGTTTCCATTTTTGAACTTGACCGAGATATCAAAAATATATACATGTATACCAAGTTTCATTAAGATCGGATAAAAACTGTAGCCTCTATTGTGGATACATCCCAAATTTGACGCGTTTTTACTAAGTCAAGTGCAATAACTCAAAAACCGTTCATGCGATAATTTCCATTTTCGAACTTGACCGAGATATCATCAATATATACATGTATACCAAGTTTCATTAAGATCGGATAAAAACTGTAGCCTCTATCGTGGATACAACAAATGTTGACGGACCGACGGACCGACGGACGGACCGATGGACGGACAGGGGCGACGGCAATATACGTCCACATTTCCATGTGGGCGTATAAAAAGTAACACTTTTTCTCCAAGGTTTCACTATTTTATAATTTTAACACTTAAATTAAATGTCAAATAAGCTATTTGAAAACAATGTATTTCAGAGAAGTCCATGAAAGAAATTTATGATGATATAAGTTTGCATTCACCGACAAGTAAATGAAATATTACCCACATTCAAGTATCGATACACGACCGTGCGATACGATACGCGTATCCTGGAATGCGTATCACGATACATCAATTCAACGATATATCGTGCGAACACTAGACATGGTGCAACAAAAGTAAACAGGAACCAAGAAATCAGAACATATGACTCCAAAACTTCATCAACTACATTGGCTCCCGGTATTTCAGAGAATCAATTTCAAAATCGTCTTAACAACGTATAAAGCTATCAACGATAACTTATGGACTTATTGATACCCTATAACCCCAGTGGAAAAACTCGCTGGTCATCAGATAAATTGAGACTTGTATTACCAACGGTTAATCTTGAGATGACTAAACGATCATTCTGGTATTGTGGGCTGTTTTTTCGGAACTCTCTTCCTCAAAAAACTCGCCATTCTACAACCGAATCAAGTTTCAAAAAGGCCTTAAAACATTATTATTTAAAGCTTTTCCTGACCAATACTGAAAACGTGTTACAAGCGCAATAGAAACTTTAATCGGTGTTTTTTGCGCTTTATAAATTTAGTGATTATTAACATTATTTAAATAACCAGTAAAAACATTACCAAACGTCCACATAGTGTTTGTTTTACTTACGTTGTGTTTCAACATATCCCGGACAAACAGTATTACACGTTATACCGGTACCAGCCATTTCTAGGGCAACAACCTGATAAAAAAAGCAGAATATAATCTCACCCCCTCATTGTCTGTGCGTACATTAATAGGCACAGGACCTTTTACTATAGCAAGCGTTCAATGAGGAACCATCAAGATAGTGTGTATTCTTCTAATTACAAAACGTCTTGACAAACGTCATGTCATAGACATGCTTACCAATTTCAAATTTACTAGCTATAATAGAGACTTAGATTCAGTTTAAAATTGTGCATACCTTTGTCAGACCCATTATTCCGTGTTTAGCTGATACGTAAGCTGCCTTATAAGGCGATGCGACTAAACCATGGGCAGAAGATATGTTGACGATTCTTCCCCAGCCTTTAAAAACAGTGAATGGTCATATAACGAGGGTATAGGCGCGTGCTCTAAGTAATATGTTGGTTAACTTGACAGAATCAATGAAAAAACGAGGGACAATTCCTCTGTCTGAGGACTATTTACACAATTACCGAATATAAATAATAGAGACGTCGAAAATATTGTTGTTAACCTAACGAACAAGGTGATCTGCGCCACCAATTATAATTGGCTTTTTTTTTGCGCGGTCAATTCAGACTTGGCCAAATTCAGTAAAATATTTATATCTAAATGTACCTTTAGATTTCAGGAACCGCGGGCGTTCAGTAAGTTAGACGCTTGCTCCAGGGTTCAATCCCGGTAAAGGTCGAGATGAACTTTCGGATTTTTCAGCCCGGTATCCTCTTGTCAGTGATGCAGGTCGGAGGGACTGACATGGAAAAGGCGTCTAGTCGTGCGGGTGGGACAATAAACCGAGGCACGTTGAAGTTCCCTTGACAAGTGGAAATCGCAAAAAGAGTAGGCTAATGCCGCTGTTCTGGAACGATTTCCCTCAGTGAAACCCTGCATGACATTGCCTGTCTTCTGCCAATAAAGTGCAGTTAGATTAGAACGTAAAACTCCATCCATTCCATTTCATTTACCTTTAGATTTCATTGTTGGTATACATCTCTGAGTAAGTAAGAATGGTGCTGTTAACATTATATTGAGAAGTAAATTCCATTTATCTGCAGGGAAGGATTCTACGGGAGACACGTATTGAAGACCTATGAGAAAATCGGAATTTAATGTGACTACTTGTGAACGGCATGATTTAATTATACTGATGAAAGTCTCTCATTTGGGGATTTCGGGTCTGTCATTGTTTAGGTGCCCTTCACCCAGGCACACTCGACATTATAATCTGAAAGACTATGGGAAAGCTCATCCGGTATTAACCGACATATATTATTATAAGATATACAAGATAGCATATAATACTTAAAGATCCATTAACCATTATAAGAGATTTCTAGTCATACTAAAGATCCATAAGATCAGATATTATCATTATACATCATACCTGCATTATTAATAAGGATATCAACACCATCCGGGTATATTTTAAAAGCATCATCTATCAATCGTTGAACGTCGTTGCTTCTAGACAAGTCTCCTTGGAAATGGTGAACTTTGGTGTTATATTTTCTGGAATTCAAAATATCTGTATATGTTTGAATAGTTAAATAAATACTCAAAATTTTTTTTGATTTATCCGAAATGAAATTTTGATTTGTTGGAAAAACAAATTAGAGTGAACATATCATATACAATATGTGAAAGCAGTTATATCGGGTGGTATATCACATCTTCGACTACTATGAAAAGAGGTAAACCGTAGTTAGTAAGCAGTAAGCACTAAACTTACTTAATGATGTCTGCTTCTAATTCTTTAATCTCCTGAGGAGCACCAAATCCATTCAGGATAATATTACATCCTCGACTAGCTAATCCTTCAGCAATACCACGACCAATACCACTAGTTGAACCAGTAACAAGAGCTACCTTTCCATGAAGACCTATTGTGGATTTAAACAATCTTTTCACGACAAATACATTGATACCCGAGTCTTCTGCCAGGCGCCCTAATTGATCACAGTAAATTGGTCACATAGAAAATTGGTCGCATGAAAACTGGTCACAAAGTGTGGTCACAAAGTTAAACATGAAATTTGTTCACAGTGTGACCAACCCCACTTTAGTAATTACTGTGCCCAATTTAACAAGCGGCTAAATTTACCTCATTGCTGTGATCGATTTACCTGGTTACCTTATTACTGTGTTCAATTTATCTTGTGACCAATTCTCTGTGTGAACAATCTGCCTTATTACAATATTACTGTGACAAATACGTCTTATATCCATATACATGTAACAGATTAGTGACATGATAAGATAGGATAAGTAACTTTATAACTTTGACCAATTTGCCTGTGACCTGTTGACTCTGACCAAAATCATTCATTCAATTTTTTGTGCTTGGATAGAATAGAATATTTTTAGACTTAAAGTAAATTTATACTTTTCTTTAAATGATCGTATGCCTTTTCGGCTTAACGCATCTACGTTCATATGAAATATACTGAAAAAATTGATAACCCAGCATGGTCAAACGAAGAAGTATCTCGATTGCATATCAAAATCTGGCAATATGTAGAAATTTTCATATATAAGGCAGATTTTCAGGCAATGGTAACTTGCAATCTTCTAAAAATCGCGCAGCTCATCTTCTTGGGGGAACTCAGAAAGTGTAGGCTATGGTGTCTCCTTGAACTAATGTCCAATGAGTGTAAATAGAATAGATCTTCAGACTACTTGTTCATGTATATATAGATAGGAAACGCCAGAACAAGCCAATGCACTTACCGTGCCAATTCTGATAAATAACAGAATACGAACATCTCCGAAATAAAATACGTTTGGAGAAACTTAATGCACACGCCATATTCAACGTTTATTCATAAAAGATTTATGACTAAACTCTATAATTCTGTTGTATCCAGCAATGACCTGCTTATAACCCTAAATTGTAAGTAGGTCAAGATAAAAGTCCGATATATGGCACAGAAAGTTGATATCAACAATTGATGTTTATTTTTGATGTTTCGATTTTCTTCATAACACTTACCGAAGTTTGCTAGATAACTTTGAAAAGTACGTCTGCTTTTGCTTTTTTCAATGTATGAAAATACCAATTAATTGAAATAAACCCCCCCCCCCCCTCCCGTGCCCGTGGTTTAGTTTATTTTCGGTAAGCGTTCGAGGTTTCACCAAAAGTTCATACACGTTTCATGCACAACCTCAAATCAAACGAGCGATTTGTTCACTTTATATCAATCATGTTATTCCATAGGACAGGAAAGTTCATTAATCAATCTAAGATCAAAATACTTTCTGAAACAAAAAGTTCCTCGTTATAATAAAAAGTTCCTCATTATCTAATCATAACTATCAACTTATCGATTTTAGGATGACCAACCGAAATTTGAAACTTCGACAATATGAGTCTATGTTCATCAGACGACTATTGTCAAAATTATACAATCCCTCTTTAATCCAATAATCCATAAAACTGTTTAATAATTATTAATTTTAATGGATTATTACATAAGATTGTTTCAAAATTACGTATTATATTAAATGGATATATCGTCTTATATAGAGATTCTGTTCTTTAGTCATGGCACCTGTTAAATCCAACTAATGAATATATTTATTCGTATTAACCAAATTTGAGGCTTTATTCCATTAAGGCATCGCTATTCAACCATATGCTTAGTTTAAATCTGATCGCGATGAATAGGGCTTTTCGTCAAAGAGGCGTTTTATATTTTGGGGGTAAATTATTTACCAATAGCCACTAATAGATATCCGAATATAGAATCACTGAGCGTAACGATCGCCTGTGATGGTTCACAAATGGTTTTTATGGTCTATGGGAGACAACTCTACTTTACGTTTTTATTTTTCTGCTGAACTTGTTTTGAATTGATTCCGCCCAGACATTGTTAAATAGAATTTCATAGAAATTGTAATGATAGTGAAAACAATTTCCAAAGAACTTAGTGACATAAATTTTTCAAAAGTTGATTTTTGTATTAATTTTCAAAGCCGGAAATGATATTTGCTACGAGCACCGCGCCGGTTTGTGACGTCATGGTTAATACCTCCCTTACCTCCCAGTGTTGGATGTGAATAAAGAAGAAATAAATATTATTTTGGTTTCTAAGAAGACAACATGCTACTTTACGAATTGTATGTATAATTTTTACTTATGTTCTTTATTTTTGTACGTTCGTTTTAAAAATGGTTCACCTGGAGCCTAATGAGGGCGTTTTTTGATATCAAATCAACTAGCAAAATACACAAGACACATTATTCTTATTTCAAGAAGTCATCGATTCATGGAATACCACTTACTTAGCTTATATTGCTCAATATTTAGATGAAATCACTGTCCTGGCTATTCATAATGAATATTTGGTTTTTCGTAAGCCTTTGATACCTGTATTAAACACACAATTACTATTCTGGGTGAAGTAACATTAAAAATGCGCTGAGTCGTTGGATATTATCTATTTGTAAATCTGTTGACTGTGGTTTTTTTTGGAGGAAATTGACAGTTGTTCAGTCTTTTCCTTATGCCCTTGTCAATGCTTACTGACGCACTTGAAAACTTATTAAGGGTATATAGACTGTCTTAGACGGAACATAGAATGTTAGCGAAAGGAAAAATGTATTCTTTAACTTTTTAAGTTTAAAGGTAATCAAATGAACAAAATCATTGAATTTGTTATAATATTCTTAGATTCCTGTGTAATTTATTTTTGTACATTATATCTAAAAACTTTTAGTGTGAAAGTCTGATTGAAATGTAGCCTATAAACGCTAATTTTTTACAAGTTTGTACAAAAAAGGGTAAACACAACTCAAATGATTTTCACAAGCCAAATGCAGAAAAAGAAAAAAATTGGTGTTTCCAATGGCATATTAATGCTGTGACTTTTGAGTTCAGATTGAATATAACATTGTTGTATCTATTGTAAATGTACTTATTTACCTTGAGAACTATAAAACTAGTAAACAAGATCAATAATGCTTTTGTTGAATCCAACTAGAAGGACATGATCAATAAGTACTTAATCTAATCGCTAGTTCATATTATCAGAGCAAGATTTTGAAATTTTTTCCATAAGGGTATTAGAATATCAACATCAAAAAAGTACTGAAGCCTAAGAAATCTTAGAAAATTTGGCTGAAAACTTTCTTGTGTAGAATCAAATTTTGAAGAGAAAATGTGTGTTCATGTTGGAATTTTTATCAATGCAAAGGCATTCTAAGACTAAGAATACTATTTTGAGAGAAAATGAAAAACTGGAAAATATTTAAAAGATTTTTTAAAAAATCAAGAAAGTTTTGCCTTGATTAATCAATAGGCTGGCAATATGAAATAATGTTTAAAACAGGAAAAGCATTTCTGTTCATATTTAAATGAAGTAATTTAGGGTCCTTTTTAATTAGAGTTTTTCTCACTTTGTTTCTTGTTGAAACTATCCAACTGGCTGATAAGTACTGAAACAATAGCAATAAATATACAATTATCAGGCTTTCAAAGTATATCAATATTGCAGTATTCTAATAACAGTCTTAACACAATTCAATATTACTGAGAGGAAACAATAGACAGGATATTAAATAATGGTTGATATTATTGTCTAATAATAAACAAAATATATTTAAATAAACATGTTGACATGTCATTGTTGTAAAACCTAAAGCATATGAAATGTTAACAATAAGCTTATAGAATATAGGATAATATCAAAATATCAAAACTTTTTAGTCCAAGTACTTATATATGAGTAAGAAAATAAGTAATGAATGTTGTTATCAAAATTAAGATTGTGAAACAGTATATATACAATAGTTATCATCAAAATGATTGCATAACTATATCTATCTTCACCATGTCTATTTGAAACTTGGCTTCAATAGTCACCTTTTTCTGGAAGTTTGTAAATTAATATATTTAGTAGGATTTTATACATAATATCACCAATTGGTCTCAACAGAATACAAAGCCACTATGTTAACAGTCGATGATTTTAATAAGCTATATTTGCTGGCGTACAATCTTATCAAATTGGTGCATGCTGAGACAAAATTGAATTCACAGTAAAAGTGAGTACCGGTAGTTTGTAATAGCTCAACATTGTGAAGATGGCAGTAGCTATAGTAGACCTACTTGAATATTAATCAATAAAGTAAACTGTTGAAGTTAAGGTGAAAAATAGTCAATATAAATAAAATGTATTCAACCTGTGCCACCTTGTAAATAAATTTGTTTATGTAGGAGGCTGAGTTTTTGTTCTATGTGTACAAAATATGTTGATAAATGCCTAGTAGTAATTATAATACACCTACATTTATTGCCAATTACTTCAATTAAATGGTCATTGGAGTTGTATTTGAATAAAGATTTATTATTGGTTGAGTTTCATCACAAGTTGAACTGTTACATCATCTGTCTTTACTCTCATTCTCCTACTTGGTCTGAAAGTTTCAACTAAAAATATTGAGCTGTTATATTAGGCCCAACACCAAAACTTGTTGAAATGACTTAAACTTATATAGCTGTAATACTGCATTTTAGAATAGACAAAAAATTTAAGTTATCACGATTGGTCAATATGTGTATATGTACATCCATGAACTTATCTGGTGTCATAAAGAAACAGAATCTGTAAATTCACGAAAACTTAGTAATATAACTAATTGCATTTTTATAGATAATTACTAAGTATTTCTGTATTTATCCGATTATGTAAGGATTCTGTTATGTTATTTATGGCAGCAGGTATATCTGCTGATGAATATATGCTCTTATTGACCAAGTTTAAAATTTTTTAAATTTTGTTCATTCTAAGATGCAGTATTTCTTTGAGCCTAAGAAGTAGTCTAGACTTATCAGTTAGTGCTGTGCTGTACCTATTTGTTTTGAATTGCCCTTTACAAACCAAGTCAGGTGAATCAAGTATATAACATAGAGAAAGCTTGTCTGATTTTAGCATGAATGGTCAACTGTTAAAAGATCAAAAGAAATAAAAAACTTAGAATGGTCAGGCTATAACAATCTTTTTTTGTCAGTGAAACCTTGTTATCACCACATCAGTAATCTCAAAGTTCCGCTTAACTTGAAGTCTATGCCTGGTCATGGGAATATCCTTCTAAAATCCCTTTTTAAAAAATATGTTTATCTCAAATTCTTATAAGTCAAATTTCTGGATATGTGTAACTAATCCCTAGGTCCCATCACTTTGTGTATCTCGAAGTCATAATCTTGTCGATAATAGGCTTATAATCTTTTGAAATTCATTCACTTACAACAATCAACAACGGCAACAATTAAGCATAGATTACTTACAACAGAAAGAAGGGAAAATTAATATTTTCCTTAAGCAAGCTCACACAATATTAAACTGAATTTGCAACTTCCATTTTGATATGACATGTTGATATTGAAAGTAAGCCTGTTATGCAGACATAATTATTTACAGGCTACAGTCAAATTTCAAAATGATGTTAGGAAACAAAATTTCGTCTAAACCCTTGATCGTTTGTCTCGAAGTATCATATGGTCAAGCAGACTCCAAGATAACAGGGTTTTACTGTACCTTTTTTTTAATACTGTATCAATGAAAGCTGTGATCGGATGGAATTGTATGCCAGCAAATACAGCCAAATAGAGCCTGTATTTGTCGCGTACAATCTAATCAAATCCCTGCATTCAATGATGCAATAAATGTGGCAATTGTAGTCAAGGTATGAGATGTAGTTTGTGATATAACAAAAGTGTATGTATGGCAATAAGATCAAAAACCTTTATGAAGATTTTGCAAAACAAATCATGTAGATCTGTGTTATCTGATGGAAGAGCTTGTAAACAGTAGTGCTGCAACTGGTTGTAAAGAACAAATGACTATCAAGCTACAAGAAGATATTGTATTGAATGAGGAAGTAAATGAGATATATTATTGATTTTCTTCATTGATCATAAATTTATACACTTGATATCTTATATAACTTTCAATTCATTAGCTTTGATTTGTTATTTAAAGGTAATAACATTAGTAAGATTGAAACTCATTGACTGCCATTCTACAGGGGAATTAATTGATTGTGAAACAGTCAACAATTCATGGCCGTGATTTAATGATGGTTTATTTGGTTGTATTGATCAATTAAGTCTGGCTCGATCAAACTTTAAAAAATAATTTAAATGATTTTTAGTCAGAATAATCATAATTTGAATTGTGGAAGTTTCTACAATGGTAAGAAATAATAAGAAATACCTGGTCATTGACACTATGTCTAACTGTGTTTGTGTGATATAAATATCAATATGAGACTGCTCACAAAAACTTTGATGTTTCTAGGGAATGTAAATGAAGCAGACAAAAGATTAATATCTTTTTTATACAAGAACATAAGAAAATTACATGTCCAGTCTATCTCAATCTTAAATGATATTCATGCAACTGGTTGTACCGGTACCCTCATGCATTGAGAAAATTAGCTGTCAAAAATGTAAAATAATAGTTATTGTTCTTGATCTTTTTAAGGCTCGTAAACACAAGGAAAAATTCATAAAGAATAAGTTATCCTTCTTTTTCATGAAACATGTTTAATTTTTAACACAAACTCTTAAAAACAGTTCTTAATGGTTTCAGGAGAATCTTGGTGAAATTGTTTATTATCATCTGAGGGTGAATGCTATTAAAAATAGTTAATTAATAATCTAAGTTATTGCCTTTGTTCTTTAAAACAAGTTAATTTTTTGCCCGTGAACTCATGAACTTTGGCCATATTGTTTATGACTAATGAAGTATGACTGAAGGTTGGTTGTCAATATAGGCTACTGCTAAATATTTTTATTTTAATTCAAAGCTGCCACTGGCTATATATTACCTTGCCTGGCAAGCTATCTTAAAGTGATACTGCCTCTTAGAATGGACATAAGATTTAATGGTCAATATTTGTGTATATTGATCATTGAACTTACCTGATGTAAAAAGTAACAGAATCCCTGTAACATCTGGAAATTTAAAGAAATTACTGAAAACGCTTAATTGTGTTTTCGGTTTGTCAATTTGAAATTTACACACCTCACTGCGCCTAGACTGCAATAGTTGCAACATTGTCTCAACTTCTCTAGACCTTCTGTAGTGGCGACGTGTTGCATAAATATAAGATGGAACATTTTTGCAAAACCGGAAGTGCTGCATTGCAACGTGCCTAAAAAGTCGGTCAGTGGCTCTAGAAGTCGCAATTTTTGATCGATTTTCTTCGGGTTTACATTTTTGAAAACTTGAAACAATTTCCAACAAGATAGCAGTTAAAAAATTTCGAAATTCGAAAATTCATAGCACATTTTTTTGCCGTATTTTGCACATTTTTGCAACTTTGCTATTTTCAGACCGATTGATCTGAAAATTTGGGTGACTTCAAGTGTCACGAATGTGAAAACATTTGTCGTGACCTTGACCTTTGGTGACCGTAACCTTTAGTAGGTCAAAGGTCATTGGCCGTGGCTATCAGTTGATACTTTGACCTTTGACCTCTGACGTCTACTTCCCGTTTTATAGCTGCCCAAAAACAGCAAAATTCGCAACTTTGGGTAGCTCTAGAGCATGACCTAATTAATTTAGAGGGTTATTTTTTCCAGATTCTTAATGCGCTTTTTGTCCTCTTTCCAACGATGTATAACAAAAGTTTATAAAATGAAAATTAAATTTTTTTGATTTTTGAAAATTTAAGTACATTTTGCCATTTTTTGGAAATGTATGTGTGTATATCTCGTGATCTATTAGATGTACAACCTTCAAATTTGTAACCTGAATATATATTTTGAATGTGATTTGATTTACATAAAAAGAATGAGATGGGCGTGGCACATCAAGGGTAAAATTCCAGTTTACCATTTGTATGGGTCAGCGAATTACGGCTGCAGTAAATAGCGTTTTTCAAAAAAGTACCTTGCATGCAGATACTTCATTGCGTTGGCCAGTTGATCCCTAAAAAATCGGATGTTGTGGCATGTTGGTTGCAATTTGCAACATTTGCAAAAAGTATCAGTTATTTTTACAGTTTGGGGGCTTATTTCTCTTGACCTTGAACTTTAGTGACCTTGACCTTTACAAGGTCATGGGTCACTGACTTTGACTATCAGTTGACAAATTGACATTTGACCTCCGACGTCTACTTCCTGTTTTATATCTGCCCGAAAACAGCAAAATTCACAACTTTGGACTGCCTTAGAGCGTGACCTAATTAATTTAGAGGGTTATTTTTTCAGATTCTTAAGGCGCTTTTTGTCCACTTTCCAGCGATGTATATCAAAAGTTTTTAAAATAAAAATTCAATTTTTGCACTTCTAAAATTAAAGTACATTCTGTTTTTTGAAATGTATTTGCGTATATCTCGTGATCTATTAGCTTCACATTTATATCGGTCAGCGATCTACGTCTGTAGGAAATAATGTTTTTCAAAAAAGTACTTTGCACACAGATACCTCGTTGCTTCGGCCAGTTTCTCCCAGAAAATCAGATGTTTCGGACTGTTTGTTGCAATTTTGCAACGTTAGCAAAGTCCCACTCTGTGCCACGTGTGGCTCTAGTTTATTATATTATTTAATATATTATGGTATATTACACTTCTTTAATAACAAGGTACATAATGTTTCAACACATTGCACTAGTTTTTTAATTTCATGTTCATTCTAAGACGCAGTATCCCTTTGATAACATTGAGCTGATCACAATCTGGTTCCTTTGTATGATAATGAAAAAGAGTATTAATTTTTATCAATATTACTTTACAGTCGGGTGGTGTTACCCATGGACGTTGATGAGGTGAGTCACATTAGTTTGATTTCTAGGTCATTACCTTGATCAAGATAAGAATTGATCAAAGTGATAAAAAAAAAGGGGTGGAAACTTTTACTATTCTATATTTTTATCCAACACAAACTTAAATTAAGCAAAATTTTTAAACTTTCGACCTCCAAAACATTCCAAATTCTTACTTACTATTCTAAAAAATTCCTAACTATTCTTTATAATTCTCCAACATTCTAAATCATTCAGAAACATTCCTGTCCTGTTGGAAATAAATACAAGTAGTCTTTTGTAATTCTGTGTAACTGATGAAGGACCACTCAGTCCGAAACGTTTGACCAATAAACACGTATAGTTTCCTCAACAATAGTCTTTTTCATTGGTTAGAGGGATACCTACTTTTCAGTTTGCTATCTCACTGATAGCTCCAAGAATCCCACAGATCCTAAAGAAAAGACTGTTTGCAGCCTTATCCAGCTCCTGGGAACACCTCAGAGGTTTTACAGTGGTCATCTATCCGTACCATTATTCTATATTTTGAACACAAATTCATTTGTTTTATCCTAGTATAGAATTTCTGTCAAAGATTAAAATTTAAAATTCAAAGTTTCAGACAGATAAATGCTGTTGTATTTTGTTTTTAAATATTGAAATTAAGAAAATATATTGTGACAGTCATTGACTAAGATATGACCTTGGTCTACAGACTAATAAATTACTTGTATAGGCCAGGAAATTTTCTTGATTCATATAGGTCATATCTTTGATTGTAGGTTACATGAAATCTTCATATGCAGAAATTCATTTGATATCTTTTGCATTTTATTAGTAATGTTAATTGGCATTTTAGAATTACATTGCCTATCTCCAGAGATTATACTTGAGGTTCTAATTTTGACAATTTTGATTAGAGGTGTTAAAGGAGGAAAAACAGACCTGAGGTTCAGGTTAAGATCAAAATGCAGTAGTTCTATTGAAACTCCAAGAAAAATTAAATTGATTGACTGCATATTTACATATATTTTTATGAGTTACGAATGCCACTGCAGTAAATATATATATAATAATAAAATCAGCACAACCTCAAAAGCCCTTTTAAAAAACCTTTCTATTCTAGTACCAACGGGCCCAGTTATATTCAGTAGCAGAAGCCAGTAAGAATGAGACGGGAGGTGGTGAGGGAATTGAAGTGATAGCAAATGAACCATTTGATATGGATGGTAAGAATAAAAACGATGATTCTTATCAAGATTTGAATGCTGCTGGAAGGACATTTACAACAGGCCAATATACTCATAAACTATACCATTTAGCAAGGTAGGTGTATTTTAGAAAGATAACAACTTAGATTAAGGACCTTTTTTACCACCTGGTACTTGGCCAAACCTCATGGCATTGATTTTTCCCTGATTATCTTTGTCTAATTCAATTCTAAGTTAAGATGACGAATTTAACATTTACAATTGAAAAATTAGTATGAACTTTTAATCCTATATATACTTTTCAATTTTTTCAGTAAAGTACCAAGATTTCTTAGAATCTTAGCTCCTAAAGGTTCTCTTGAGGTACATGAAAAGGCATGGAATGCTTATCCTTATTGCAGAACTGTTATAAATGTGAGTAGCCTCTTTAACTTTCTTTAAAGGCGTCTAGTCATTCGGATTGAACAGTGAACCGAAGAGGGTTAAAGAACCCCGGACAATTTGAAATCACAAAAATCGAAGGATAATACTTCTGTCCTGGCAGTTTTTCCCCCATTGAAACATCCTGCATGGCAGTGCCCTTTATTGTTAACCTGTTAGGTGCAGAAGAGTAGGTTGTTAAACTACATTCATTTTGTTCTTAACTTTCCCTGTCTATTTCTTTTACATTTAAACAAATATTTGCAGAACCTCATTTCAACAAATGAAATTACGAAAATAAGGCCGGACAATTTCTGGTATTCTTGCTCTGATTTTTTCAAACATGGGAGATTGTATTCTACATTTCAGAATCCAGAATATATGAAGGAAAATTTCTTTATTGTAATTGAATCAATGCATATTGCAGATAATGGTCACTCAGAAAATGTAAGCAGTATACAAACTTCTTTTCATAATGATTTTTAAGGTCCTTTCACATTTCCGTCCGAAATTTTGCCCTACATAGTTGTTATACATGTGACACTACTAAAGTTTGGTAAAGTAACCAAGATATTAAAACATACAGGCTGAAGAAATACCTATCCACTAGCGAAGTTCAATTTTTTTATACGCCCACATGAATATATTAGTTTTTATACGCCCACATGAAAATGTGGACGTATATTGCCATCACCCCTGTCCGTCCGTCGGTCCGTCCGTCCGTCAACAATTACTTGTGTATGCGATACAGGCCAGAGTTTTTATCTGATTTGAATGAAACTTGGTTTGTGTATTCATCTTGATAATATCTCGGACAAGTTCGAAAATGGCACGATTCCAGATGTCGGTTTATGAGTTTGGGCTCTTGATTAAATGAAAAAACGTTAAAATTTACTTGTGTACGCAATAGAAGCTGTAGTTTTTATCCGATTTGAATGAAACTGGGTATGTGTATTCATCTTGATAATATCTCAGACAAATTCGAAAATGGCACGATTCCATATGTCGGTTTATGAGTTACGGCCCTTGATTAAATGAAAAAACGTTAAAATTTACTTGTGTACACAATAGAAGCTATAGTTTGCATCCGATTTTAATGAAACTTGGCATGTGTATTCATCTTGATAATATCTCAGACAAATTCGAAAATGGCGCAATTCCATGTGTCGGTTTATGAGTTATGGCCCTTGATTAAATGAAAAAACGTTAAAATGTACTTGTGTAGAAGCTATAGTTTTCATCCGATATGAATGAAACTTGGTATGTGTATTCATCTTGATAATGTCTCGCCAGATGCCTGTTTATGAGTTATTGCCCTTGATTAAATGAAAAAACCTTAAAATGTACTTGTGTTCACAATAGAAGCTGTAGTTTTTATCCGATTTGAATGAAATTTGGTATGTGTATTCATCTTAATAATATCTCTGACAAGTTCAAGTTATTTCCCTGGATAAAATGAAAAAACATGGAATATTCTGTTTGCTGAAGTGGGCGTATGTTACCTTGCCTGGCAAGCTATCTTATATTAGTTGTGTGGACTCGAGAAAGGGATGTTGATTTCACACAATGGTTTCTGTGGTGCTCTTTCTCACCTGACAGTCCACAAATCCAGCAGAGCCATTATCAATATTTGATGGCCCCAAAGATGAAAATGTCTTATATTTGTAGGTTCACAATCTAAGTGAAAAAGATTTAGCAATACGTCAGGTAGTAAATATAGATATATCATCAGATGTTAGCAGATCGGTAAGACTTTCTACTTTATATCTATAGCCAATAAACATTCAAATAATACTTGCAGTTTCTTTTTCACGAAAAAAAAAAAAAATTTAAAGGGTGCATTTCACACTCAAGGTAAAATGAATATTGATTTATTTGTATTTGGAGGAACTTAAATCTGATAATAGTAATGGTCATAATATATGTTATGAAATTGATATCTAGTTGTTAGACATTTCGCAGTTTATCCTGTATATAACTTTATTAGATGTTTTTAAAACTAGTATGCTAGTTAACATTGTATGGGTGTAAGAGGGTTGACAACCTTATCGTTCGAGGTGTATTTCAATCAAGAAACGTATTAAGTTTATATCCATTCTATTTGGCATTAAAAGAAACTCATCTAGTAAAAATTTTAGCTCAATCGCTTCAGTAGTTCGTCTGATATCCATCCATGAAGATAATCTATTTATAGAACAAAACGGGGTATTCCTCTATGTAGACGTACAAATTACGTTGTCAGTTGACATTTGTGATTACAACGTCATCGGCTAAGTAAACATTCTCTACGTTTGCCGGTCAGTTATTGTTAATATCGGCCCGCAAAGTAAGAGTTTGTGTATCGGGGGAATCCAGAAGTCACGTGATGTCCCATAAATCATTACATCACATGTAAACAAAGAAAAGTTTATGATTGGTGGGTGGAAGGGTTTTGACATGTGCTAATCCATTGTTTTAGCACTCCAATTATGTGGATATCGGTGCATATCGATGCCTAAAAGGTGCTTAAAGATTTCTACAGCATGAAAGACAATCTTTTAACAACATGATCGTTAATTACGTAAGGTTTACATGTGTTTGAAAAATATTGAAAAAAAATGCCATTTTTCCAAAAGCATATCTCGCTTACAATTTATCCGATTTTTACAAACTTTGGCTTCAGCTAAAGCTTACGATGTCCTCTATAACTTTACGTTGGCTTTTTTTTATAAAATGAATAGTTTTTTAAAAATTCAATTTTTCGTAAATGCACTCGCAAAATTTTGATTTCTATCAATATCTTCAAAACAAAACAAAATTTTCCAAAAAGCCAACGTAATTTTGTAGAGATACATGTAGACTTGCGTTGTGCAAAATTTCAACCTTCTATATTAAATAGCCTAGTAGATATGCTAATTTTAAGGGAATAATTGACGTTTTTTTTCGTTCATCTTTCATACCCTATTTCTTAAAGTTGAAATGTCATAAAGAAATAAATTTTATATTTTCGGATAGCTGAAAGTCCCCTCTTTCCATTGATATTTAAATATTTCAGATAGGTGGAAAAGAAGTGGTTGAAATCATCTATTTTTTGTACATAGGTTTAGGATTGTCAACCCCCTTAAATATAATCCTTAATTCTTTTTAAAACTGGTTATCAGATTGATTCCTATTAAGAATGATAAATGAGCATTAGACAGTTGAAACAAGTGAACTATATATAGGATTTGATTAGAGTAATGACTGAATCATTGTCTTGAGAATGCAATAATTCTGGACAGTAAATGTATCTGAATTATGTTATATGTTTTTCTATTTGTAGGATTATAAGGAAGAGTGGGATCCTAAATTATATAAATCCTCCTTAACAGGTCGTGGCCCTTTAAATACTCCTGACTGGAAGGTAAGTCAACTGTTTATTTAAATAAGATTGAATGCCATTTAGAGAGAACATATAAGCTAACTCAAGAGAATTTAAGAAAGAGGTTATGGTGAAAAATACTATAATAATAATAAACTCTTTATTTTACATGGGTCAGAATTAGGCCCAATACACAAGGACATGGTCCTGTCTCACATTCAGCCCATGGGGCAATACATTGGGGAAAAAAAAAAAAAAAAAAAAAAAAAAAAAAGAATAAAAAAATTATTATTGTCAAAGTTGTAGAGCTGAAAACTGTAGAGGATATTAAGCTTTAAGTCTTAGGAATTTTCAGATGACTGTTCCATTTCTTGTTTTCAAGTAAAGAATAATACATGACATCTTCTGGACATATTTGCATGTTTGTTGTTGGGGTTAGGTAGGCCCAAGCAACAATCTGTTAACATATAAATAAAATATATTATTTATAAAATCTACACTAGAAGATGCTAGAATAAAAAACCTTTGAATTATAAGATGCATTCTTAAAGATGAAATGTCTGTAAATGGCACATGAAGTAAGCATAAAAAGTAAATTTTTCTAATGAAATGATAAAAAAATTTTCATTTCCAGGATACTGTCAAACCTGTCATGTGTGCTTATAAACTAGTTCGAATTCAGTTTAAATGGTGGGGTCTCCAAAGTAAGGTAGAAAAATTAATACAAAAGGTGAGACATTTTTCATTAACATGGTTGGATAGAAGAGAATCAAATATTTGCTGATTAGATCATTTGTAACCATGTGGACTCCAAAAGCAACTCTACAATGTCAAGCTATTACGATCTTCGCACTTACACCTTGACTGCAATAGCCACTACACTAGCGAATACAGGAAATCAGATTTGTACAGTTTTGTTAATGTAAAACATGGCTAATTATTTCCACAGCAAGAAGAACGTCTGTTTCATAATTTCCATCGTCAAGTTTTCTGCTGGACTGATAAATGGTATCCATTGACAATGAAGGATATTCGAGAATTAGAAGAAAAAACGAAAGAAGAATTGGACCAGGTAAGTTACTTATCTTCTTGGACCCCTTTCATCAAATTTCAAATACAAATTTTACACGATGCAACAATATCATTGGCTGGCATTAGAATGAATGGTGGTGATTGACCAATTAGATGACTTGAACTTGTAATACAATATTCATATTTTGGCATGTCACATTAATATTAAGTGATAAAGTGTGCATGCAATTATTTCTAGTAGAATATAGTGTAGAATAAATTCCCAGTTTATTTAAATATGTTTTCATATTGTAGGCTCGTACAAGTGGTCAAGTGAAAGGAATGGTCGTGAATGAAGGATGATTTCAGAATTAGGTTTATAATTCTGTAATTTATATATTATAATAGATTTCATCTTAACTGACTGACAATATTAGCTTTAGCAACTTTAAACTAAAAAAATAAAAATACGTTCAAGTCTAGATACAATTAATCCTGCCAAATATTTTCTCATTGGCTTTATCATGAACATCAGACATGCGAAATTTTGTGGGGATCAAGCTTCCATATTGTTCACATGTCTCATTAGCTATTTGTTAATGTTGCTTTTCACCATTAATGTCAAAGATTACTGGATTAGTTACGTCTTAAATTGGATTTGAAGTATCAACCTAAACACAGTTTTATTATCTTTATGTTACTGCTCCAAGTCTTAGTTTTACATTACTGTTACTTTCTCTCAGAAGCAAAAAATTTGGTAAAATACTTGATTTTGAACTTTAGATTTATAATAGAATAAATAGATTGAAGATTGAACATTACATGACATTAGGCAACTTCATGCTACTCCTCATTTTGTGGTATGTATATTCTGTTTTTCAGAACATAAATGTTGTATGTGATTTTGATTTTTTCCTTATTCTTTAAGAGAAAGAAACAGTAGTGTGGTCTCTCTGTTGTTTTCATTTTGTTTTGCCACTGTGATAATAGTTTTATTTTAACAGTTCTCTCCCTTTGACATCACAGGCATTAGTAATGTGTTCTTTCTGTACAACTACTCTGTTTATGCAAATCATGAAGAACATTTTTAGAAACTCACAAAAAGGTTGAAAAGTCCTTATTGTTGTGGAATTATTTGTGTAACTGTTTTGTTATGTTAGATTTGATTATAGATTATTCTATGGTTGAACTATATGGATTAAGATATTTTGGAGAGGTATACATGGAAATGTATATTTAGTTCCAGCTAGTATATTAAGAATATAAGGGTAGTGTGATGAAATGTTATATAATAATTTTATTAATAATAGTGATTTTGTCTGTAATAAGAGGAAAATGATAGTGAACTGTTTAGTTGACAATTGTTTTATAGTTTTGAATAACATGACATAGTGCTATTTCTATATGTATATTGAGTACTTTTGCTGAAAGTTAACAATAACTTTTTTAACAACAAGCAGTTACCAGTAACTACCAGTTAGCTTGGCTCTTCTGTCAATGTTATGTAGGTAGTCATACTACATTGTACTGACTATATAAATATTTAAAATTCATACAAAATTCATGGTTTAAGGTTTGAATCTTCCCTTTTCAAATATTTGTGATAAATGACTTCATATATTTCTTGAGGCACTGGACAAAAATACTTAAAATAGGTGTATGGTTCGATTTTCCAAATTTCCATGACAATCTTAAGATTATATTTCCCCTCCATTCCCATTTCTCAGTGAATATATTCTTCTATTTATATCAGTACTAGCCTCTATCATCCAGTCTCATTTTACATATGTAAAGATTTGATATGTTGTAGACAAAATAGTCTGGGTGTCAAAGACTAGAACAGTACTGTTTGTTATATTGCACTTGCAGAATTTCTCTTTAGGTTCGATAGTTAAGCTCTTCATGTATATTCTAGTTTTGATAAAGTAATTTCGTCCACTTAAATATATTCTTTATGTGTATTTGCTGTGTGGATTTCAAGTAGGAGATCTGTTAGATGACTCCTTTATCTAGAATACTTTAATCTTTTTTTAAGCATTTTTTTTTTTTGGTCCTCTTTGAGGTAATAGTAAAATAATAGAGCTCATTGTCAGCCATCCGTAGTACTGTTAAGATTGACACATAAATATATAGTTGGTCTATATATCCAATGAAGATGTACTGAAAATTTGAATGACAAAAATGCAAAAAAAAAATTGTAAAGTTATTGCTGAAGATAGCTTGATGCAGGGTCAGGGGCCATATTCTTGTAACTAAGGATATAATCAGATTGGAACACTAAAAATATCTTTAATGAAGTATTCGAGAATGAGGGCCCTGTTTGTAGTATATTTCATTCACATCACACAATGTAGAATGCATCAATTATAATTGTACATAGCTTTAGTTGTCAGTTTAATATTGATACCATTTCAACTGTAGCTTGTTAGAAACGTTTAATGAGACAAAATGACAACTTAAACTGGCATTTCTTGCAACAAGGTTTAGGGCATTAAAAATTACAATATCAATTTAATATGTCAAGAACTCTGATTGGCTGCATTTACTAGTGTGGATATTTCTTTTACGTTGTGAGGCTGTTGAAATAGAAACTGAATTTTGATCTCTTAAACTTGCTACTAAATATGTCTGAAATGAATTAACAAATATTATATCCTCCTTTCCGCACCATTAGATTTCAATTGTTCTGCACTGTTTAGAAAGTTAGTATGATAATATCTTAGTATTGGCATCAACATTACATATTTTAATGGTTCAAATTCAGTCATTATGCAAATATAAGTTTGAGAGTGCCATATAATTGTAAATTTTGGAATCTGTGTATAAGTGATGTATACATAGGATTGATTTCTATAAGAACCTCCAATTTGGTACTTGAAAGAAAGAAAATGGCACCTTCAAGTTGGTTTTTAGCATTGAAAACTTGATTAATCAATGGATTCTTTGTCCTATGGAACCATAAACATTAACTGATGCCTACCTCAAACTCAGAATCACCATTATTTTTGTAATTGAATTTGACCACATTTGAGATGACATTAAATCCAGCTTTAGCAAAACTATGAATATTAGAAATTGCAGCAGGGCTGCTAATGAATATTGTTCTAATGTTGCCTAAGTTCAAGGACAAGCTTCTTTGTTTCCTGCTAATTTCACATTCCCAAAATTCTAAGAGCTGAAACATTTTTAATGGAGAAATCAAGTTGTTCAAATCTCTATGTAAGGTAAAATTTTGTTTTGTGTAATAATGTATGCATAAAATATACTTAAGATGAATTTAGTGTGTGTTTTCTTTATACAGAAACAGTCAAATTCTCTCCTTGGAAAAGACATTGGAGGCAGTGGTCTTTATTTTGCCTTGAAATTTCCAAAGACTAATGCAGGAAAAGTAGATGGTACAAAAAAAGTTTATAGGATAAAAATGAAAATGTAGGCAGAATATCAAAAGATAAAACTCCAATATTGTATGAATAATGGTAACAACACCTCTTATCCTATTCAGTCCAATTTGGTTTTTCTTTTACTTTAATTTGCAATCATCACCTTTAAATGTGGGATGTTCAGATAGATTACCTTATAAAGGTATACTACCTCTAGCAGAAGCGAGTCTTGTTTATCAGCGGACATATCTGGTGCCAAAACTATATAACAGAATCTCTCTATAATCTAATCAATTCATAAAAATAGGTCATAATCCATCAAACTTAATTCTAAAATTTTATTTGTTTTCTTAATTTGAGAAAATTTAAGAATAAGGGTCCTTTCCACAAAATCGGTCTGCCTTAAAAGAGTTTTTTCATAATAATGTGTTCAATGGATACATAGTGGTATATAGAGATTCCATTGTTTGGTCATGGCACCTAGTTCAACTGATTGTACAGGTCTACTCGTTTAGAAACTTTAAATTACATGTATGTCTATTCTTGGAGGTAGTATTCCTTAAGAAACTTGAAACACATACAAATAAATACTTTAATTCATATAACATATATATATATATACTAATAATATCACTTGAAGTTTTTACCAATAAATTCACTAAAAACAGACTTAATGGCAGTACATAGGAAATCATCCCCTTTATTCTGAACAATATTTTTAAAAATGCCCACTTTTAACATGACTGGCTTCTCAGCACTAAAGAGCATCCTCACACATTCATTGGTCAAAGGATGAAAACCATGAAAGGCTGAATACATAAACACATGGAAAAAAAGGTCAAAGGTTAAATATCTAGAGGCTAATACCCAAATAAGGAAGTTCGTTAGCGACTGGCACAAATAACGATCACATAAACTTAATGCATTTTCCCAGAATTCAATATCTGGACTATCATTGTAGTGTTTCATTAACAATGGGCAGTCCAAACCACACCCGTGTAAATAATGTAAAATAAATAAAAATGCATCATGGGATGTAGCCTGAATACTAATTTCTGATTGGTTAGATTCACAATAATGTCCTTCCAACATGGCAGCAAAAACTGGTGACTGTTTGACCAAAACTTCACGATTTCCACCAAGCTGGACATCACAGACTTGAAAAAATACATCATGATTGCAATTCCAATACCAGCATTTCTCATCCCCATCAGTAACTAATTTAGGAAATTTAATTGGGCTATCTTTCGTTAGTTTGCGCTTCATGTTGGAAATCCTTGCTAGAAAATTGAGTCCACTTACTATATAAGGTAACATGGTGTGGTTATGTTTCGACTTGACCACCTCCAGCAATGATGACAAAGAGAAATGTTTCACCAAGAAATAATCTTGCATACTGGAACTCCTGGAAAGACAAAGAACAATTTAAACAGAATTTAACACTGGACTTTTATTCAGAATCAGAATTGTTTTTAGAAGATTTAAGTCAAGATTCTATATACACAGGATATAGTATGAGAAAAAAAGTCCATACTGAATAATAATGATTCCATGTGTGCAAAACCTGTGTGTGCTATTCTTCTTTTGAATAAACTTGTAACCTTTCAACTGCCCTAATCACCAATTAGTCATATTTTACATATTGGAACTCTTTTTTTGAGATTATCACCAACTGATTACAATTGAACAGTTAAAATTTGTCAGTTATATTGACAAGAGTCGACAAATAACCACCATGTAGCTAAAGAATTTGTAAGTTATGGAAAATTATCTTACATATATAATACAAATTTAACTTACCAACAGAGAAATTGAAGTGATAAACAACATGATAATCTCTCAGCTTTGGATTTTCTCAATAATGTATGAGTTATTGCCCCTTGTCCAAAAGGAGACTCAGCAGTAAAACTGAGATCACGTAATAATTCAAGACCAGCTTGTTCATAATCAATGGGAGGTTCTTCTTTTTCTTCCTTTTTAAAATGAGGACTAGCCACAGAATAATCTGAACTGGAACCAGGACTAGTTGGTGAACCAGGATCTGTAGGGAAGTTCCAAGGTTTGCCTGAGGGGTCAGGAGAAAAGTCGCTACTGGTCTGTCTAGGTGATGAGAAAGGGCTGGTCCAAGATGAATTCGAGTCTATCGATAACCTGACTTTGGATTTCGAGAGTAATGATCTCACATCAGAAGAATCTACTCCTTTGTCATTCAACACCAGTTTCTCATAAATCAGAACTGGTGCTCCAATATTCAGTAAGCTGTCCAAACACATAGGATCACGTAAGATTCGAGAAATTGTCCTCACACATCTTGACTGTGCACTTGGAACATCTCTTATATAATCTAACATACAGCACAAAACAGAAGGCTGAACCAAATAAGGTGACGGGTCATTTTTAACAGATACTCTGGAAAGTAAGATTAATATATTGGACTCTGTAATTTTAGAAGCTGGCAATCTTTTAGAATTTGTTTTGCATCGTTTAGTTTTTGAGAAAGTGTCAGAATTTTCAGAAGTTGAAGTTCTTTTATGTTTTCCACATCTTTTAACTTGTGTATCACAGGGGCTTTCTGGTTTCTTTTCACTAAGACTTAAAGAGCTACATGCATCACTGAATGTGGACATCTCATCAGAGTGATCTGACTCAATCATTGTCTCCTCTAGCATTTCATCAACAGCTTCCGATTTCAGTTCCACTTTCCCTCTATCAGAAGCTGAAACAGCTGCACTACCATTGGAGTCTTCATTTGATGCATCTTCATCCTCTGAAGATGAGAAAGTCCAATACGATGCAGCTGCAGCACCCAAGGAAGATAGCTCATCACTACTGTCACACTGGTAAGGTTGACTCCAAACAGTAGAGTAAGGCACATCAGAACTATCAGAAGAGGGACTGCTGTAGGAAGGAGAGGACACACCTGGTGAATAGTAAGAATCATTACTTAGAGGACTGTAGGAGCCACTTCTAGAAGACACTGCTAATGGAGAGGAACCTCTGGAAGAACTCGGGACTGGAGAGAAGCTTCTCTTGCAAGTTACACCTTCACTTAATGGAGGTGGTTCCCATAAATGATTACAATAAGTTGGACTATCAATACTATACACTCTGTTGGCTTTTGTCGAGGGAATTTCAATAGCCAGACTGCTAGAGCTTGGTATGTCATAAATATCAGTTATTGAATCTACCTCAGATGAGGCAGTAACAGCATCAGGTGCTTCCTCTGGTTTCATGCAAATGGTTGAATTTATTAGCTTAGTAGATTGAACTGGAACAGGTGATGATATCTCTGTACTAATTTCCATGTTTTGGGACTTTGAAGACACAGGAGATGACAATAATTTGTCTTTATTGACTTCCAACTCACATTTCCTTTTTCCTCTTGTTTTTGATCTTTTAGGAATCTGTTTTGGTCTTGCTAAAATCAATTCAGATTTGGTTTCAAGAATCATACTTTCTTCTGTATCAGCTATTTTCTCATCAAAGGTTATTATGATGGTCCTGGATTTGAATTCTGTACAGCGCTGTAAATGCTTGAGTAAAATATTAATAAGTTTATTGTCCAGCAGTAAATTCAGACTGGTTTCATCATATAAATAGCTCAGAAAACAGCTGATTATTCGGTCATGGATTCGAGCATATTTCTCACCCTCTAAAGCTGAGAGTAGAATCTCCAAAGCTCCATTTTCACGAATTTTGACTCTGTTGACTGACTCCTTTCCACACAAACACAGGACATTCAATATCTTGATATGGTCTACATGTTGACGTGTATCCGTCAGTAAATTGATGAATAAGAGGATTCCCCCAGCTGAACCAATCACAGGACGGATATATTCATAATCAGCCAATCGAATCAGAGTTGACAAAGCATTATGGGATACTGTATTGTCATCATTCATCACTTTATCTGTCATCACATGAACAATTCCTGCTGCTAAAATCTGACGAGCAAACTTAAAGGAACATCTGAAATGAAAAACAGGCATTTAGTCAAGCAATTTCACACAAAGTTTAGTCCATCAAATTTTTGCTTCATATCTCACACTAAAAAGATTATTGAATACAAAATGAATCAGAAAGTACATTGGACATACAGCAAACAATTATATAATAGAATAAACACAAGAAACATTGACACATAAACAAAGAATGGGAAAGAACTTAAACCTAACCTACTGTTCCAGTGATGAAAAGTTAAGCATATCATCTACTTAAAAACCTGTTCCATGGAGAACTGAAAACTGTGCTTATAGGGCTAAAAACACTTAAAACATAACCAGAATTCCAGACAATAAAAGACTAAAGTATTGAATCAAACAGTCTAAATTCCATAGTTAGATTTAAAAGGTATGGACTTATGGTACACATAACATCACAAATTAACAGTCTTTAAAGGTTTCAGATCCTTCAACACTTGCATATTAGTCCTTCAAGCTTACCCTGATACAGATAAATCAGCAACAGTTCTCAAACTATTCCTCACAACTTCATCATCATCACTAGACATTAACTTAGCTACAGCAAATAATCCATTCTCATCTAATACTTTCTCTTTACCATACAAATTACTACCTATCAATCTGAAAATAAAGCAAGTATATAGAGCTTTTGAAGAGACTTTCTCCCTTTTGAGCACCTGATTATTATTACACCATTTTATTGTGTTCATAAGCCTAAAAATGCCCAAAAAAAAGCATTATATCAAGAACAATGAGGATGGGCAGACTACTTTCAATCATCAAAAATCTTACACAAGCCCAGTACAGATCAATTATTGTATATTGATGACATACACATCATTTTGTATTGTCCTTAAACCAGGTACAGTAGGAGCAATCTCAACTTTAGATTCACGTCATATTAAAGACTGGTTATAAAGACTACAATACCTAGAATGCTGTTACTAAGCTTACTTCTATTATCAGTTAATATGGGAATGATTTTGACATGTACAAATAATAAAATTAAATCTAACTTAAGGGGGTTGACAACCCTAAACCTATGTACAAAAAATAGAAGATTTCAACCACTTCTTTTCCACCTATCTGAAATATTTAAATATCAATGGAAAGAGGGGACTTTCAGCTATCCAAAATTATAAAATTTATTTCTTTATGACATTTCAACTTTAAGAAATAGGGTATGAAAGATGAACGAAAAAAACGTCAATTATTCCCTTAAAATTAGCATATCTACTAGGCTATTTAATATAGAAGGTTGAAATTTTGCACAACGCAAGTCTACATGTATCACTACAAAATTACGTTGGCTTTTTGGAAAATTTTGTTTTGTTTTGAAGATATTGATAGAAATCAAAATTTTGCGAGTGCATTTATGAAAAATTGAATTTTTAAAAAACTATTCATTTTATAAAAAAAAGCCAACGTAAAGTTATAGAGGACATCGTAAGCTTTAGCTGAAGCCAAAGTTTGTAAAAATCGGATAAATTGTAAGCGAGATATGCTTTTGGAAAAATGGCATTTTTTTTCAACATTTTGCAAACACATGTAAACCTTACGTAATTAACGATCATGTTGTTAAAAGATTGTCTTTCATGCTGTAGAAATCTTTAAGCACCTTTTAGGCATCGATATGCACCGATATCCACACAATTTGATTGCTAAAACAATGGATTAGCACATGTCAAAACAACCCTACCCAACAATCATAAAATTTTCTTTGTTTACATGTGACGTAAAGATTTATGGGACATCACGTGACTTCTGGATTCCCCCGTTACACAAACTCTTACTTCGCGTGCCGATATTAACAATAACTGACCGGCAAACGTAGAGAATGTTTATTTAGCCGATGACGTTGTAATCACAAATGTCAACTTACAACGTAATTTGTACGTCTACATAGAGGAATACCCCGTTTTGTTCTATAAATAGATTATCTTCACGGACGGATATCAGACGAACTACTGAAGCGATTGAGCTAAAATTTTTACTAGATGAGTTTCTTTTAATGCCAAATAGAATGGATATAAACATAATACGTTTCTTGATTGAAATACACTTCGAACGATAAAGTTGTCAACCCCCTTAAAACATACAATATTATAAGAGGAATATGTTAATTCAGCTAAAATTTATAAAAATCAAGAAAAAACACAAACCTAATTGTTCGACAATACACCAGTTGATATTCTTTAACTTTACATTCTAATAATGATTTAACTAGTTGAGGTAGAACTTCAGACTGTACAATACGTTTAATGGCCAGAGGACTTAAAGCTAGATTAGCCAAAGTTCTAGCTGCTCTATTCTGTATACTCTTACATGGTGACTCTAGCACACAATCAGCTGTTAAATAGAAACATATTCTACATCGTAAAAAATAAATATACAAGTTTCAATATTATTAGATATTCTTATTCACACTGTTCATAACATGACTAGTTTCAAGATCAGGTTTGAATAGGGTAAATGAAAATAGCCCACTGTTTGATTTCCCAGCATTTAAACGGAACAAAATAAAATCTCCCAAGTAGTCAAATAAATGCCACATAATATTTACCAATACATGTTATTCCATAACCAATCTTCAGAACCTGTAATTTCAAAAGGAGTTTATTTAAGATAAAGGTGCTAGTTATGGTTTCACTAAGACATTGTAAAGAGCAATGCCTTTTAACTCTTAACTCAATTGATAGATACTAAGATAGAAAATTTTAAGGGAAAGTCACTTACATCAGATCGAGCTTCTTCTTGCATACAGAAATTACCCAAAATACTAAGGGTAATATCTAATATTTTGTTCTCTTTCTGTGTTAGATCTTGAGTATGAAGGATGGCTAACAATTTACTAATGATGCCTTTATTTCTCAGCTGTTTCTCTGCATATTTGTTTTTCATCAGTTTCTTTCTAATGGAAACCAGTCCATTGTAGATATGTTTTTCAGAGGAACTCGACACACATTTCAGTGCAGTTCCGATTTCCTGAGAAGACATATCAAAAAACTAAGAGAAAATATGTGTGGATGTCTTTGACACATCAATATATTCGAGATATTTATTCATCTAGAATCAGTTCGATTTACTTGTTGACTTCGTATACAATTATGAAGGTCTTTTATAACTCCTGACATTTAAGATCACAAGCAAGGGACGTAATTCAA
Source organism: Nipponacmea schrenckii (assembly GCA_030562195.1). Classification (NCBI taxonomy): domain Eukaryota; kingdom Metazoa; phylum Mollusca; class Gastropoda; family Lottiidae; genus Nipponacmea; species Nipponacmea schrenckii. The sequence goes on from CM060201.1 coordinate 19,763,424, forward strand.
GAGTATTTCCGCTGTCAAAATCACACGTGCGTTTGTTTACAAATATTGTTGTGCTAAATAGTAGTTTAATAATCACTAAAATGAGGTAATTCAAGACTTTTATTATTTCATTCGACTTGTTTTTTCGATGCAGAGAGCTTTGGAAAGGAAGCGATTCAAGCTCATTAAGCCATTCCCTTCGGCTCCGGGTCTTGGAAGAATAAGCAACTCGGTGTCTCTGTTTTGTGAAGTTTCAACTAGCCAACCCTATTTTAACTTTTTATGTTCATTTAAAAATATGGAAGTGCATTCTAAGGTACCAGATTTAACCATTTGTATTCCAGTTTCTCCCTGTCAGTTAATTACCTAATCATATATGAATTAGGGGGGGAAACCACTTAGAATAGGGGTGGAATAGAGGGGGAAACCACTGGGATTAAAAAGAGGTGGAAATCACTGGGGGGAAACTACTGATGAGGAACTTGTAAAAGGAGGAAACCACTGCAAGCCATTTTTGGTGTGGGTCTGACAGAAAAAGGGGCTAATTTTTCCAATGTGATAATAATAATACCCTTTTTTTATTGTGCTACAGACTGGGCATTTTATAAAGATAAAAGATCCCTCAAAAGTTAGAAATTGAAATTAGGTAGAGTAGGCTATTGCTGCTGTCCTAATAATATTTGCTTTAATTGCATGGCAATCTTCATTTAGCCAATAAGGTGTAGACAAGTAGCTCAGGCATAAAACATGGTCAATGATCATGCAGTCATTTCATTCTCATTTTCCAGTGGTGATGGTGACGGTGTAAGTGAAGATGGTTTGGGTCAAAGGTTATTGGTTCAGTTTAAATCAGAAGTAGGGGAAGTAACTGGTTCACCCTTTGATCTTCCAGTTAATATCAACGTTCATAAACTAGAACTTATTTGTAATGCTATTTTACAAAAGGTAATACATATAATTTTCAATCTATGAATTTTAAAACAGGTTTCTTAAACAATCAGAAGTGTTATAGATTAATAACCAAAAAAGGAGTATTGTCTTTTTTTGTAAGTATAGTGTAAATGGATAATCTTTAATGTAGACTAAAGTTTTATCATGATTAGCTCTCCCTAGTAATAAAATATTAAATTGTTTAGTCTGAGTATCAGTAAACATTAACTTGTCATTTACCAACAATGGAATTTGTTTTGTAGGAAGAACCTACACCCTATTCATTCTTTGTAAATGATATAGAAATTACAGAGAGTTTAGAGAAGACATTAGATAAAGATCAACTAGAAAATACAGAGAAAGTATTAGATATTATCTATCAACCCCAGTCTGTATTTAAAGTTCGAGCTGTAACAAGATGTACTGGTACAATCGAGGGACATGCTGATGCTGTTATTTCCGTGGCTTTTAGTCCAGATGGCAGGTAAAGATAAAGAGATTAACCCTGTTTTGTGTAAACCTTGTATGAATTTCCTGTGCCCAAGTGCAGGAGTTGCGTAAAGTCATTAAGATTATAATGAGGAGAGCAATTATTTAAAATTGTATTCAAATATACATTATGAAAAATGAGGACTGGATTACATCTAGGTTCTTCACCAATTTATATAATTTGATTGATTTATCTTGATATATAATTTACATTGGGAATTTGTGGACAGAATTTCAGTCCCTTCCACATGTATCACTTTTTACAATGAATGATCAAACTATGGGTTTGTAGAAATAAGTTATTTTTCAGATGCTTTTTTTTTTTAGAAATTATTTTTGAAAACTGACAATATATATTAACTTTTTCTTTATTATTTTACAGACAAATTCTGAGTTTTGCTAAGTTATTAGTACTGATTTTTAATTTCTTTATCAGATATTTAGCCAGTGGTTCAGGAGATACAACAGTAAGATTTTGGGATGTGAATACAGAAACACCACAATTTACATGTAAAGGTAAGTGGAATTTTTGAAGAACATGTCTACAGCACAAATTGATCTTTTTTGTAAATGTAGACTGCTTATTTCTGTGAGTATAGTATATCCATGCATTGGAAATTTAGCAATTATGATGTCTTAATATGTATGTATATCAGCATAAATATCTGTTATTGCATCAAGAATCAGATTGGATATACATAAATATTCTGCAGGTAAATGAAAAGTCAATTGAAATATTTAAACTGATCCTGAAACAGGTTTCTTCTAACAAATGACCTATAGTTTTGATAGATTGATAATATTTATTGTATCCAGCAATATTTGAAGACCATTCAAATCTCTTGTTCAAATTTTGTATTGTAAAATTATATGTGATTAAAGCATGTTTGTTTGTATGTTGTTATTTAGGCCATAAACATTGGATATTATGTATAGCCTGGTCACCTGATGGTTTGAAGTTAGCTTCTGGTTGTAAAAATAGTCAGGTAAAGTCCTAGCTCATCTTCATAATGGTAAAGGTATCACATAAAAATTACACATGAAATGGAGATCTATTGTATCTAGTGACTTACAATCCAATCAAATCACTGACAATGAAACAAGAAAGTTGTCTGTAGAAGTCAAGGTATAAGATGCGGACACAATACCTTGAGCATTGTGAAGATGTGTCCCATCTCTACTGTTATTTATATCTTTATGGCTTCTTTATAAGACATATAGAAGCAGGAGCATAAGCATTAAAATAACAAGATATATGGATATACAACTTCTGGGTTTATTACATACTATGTTTCGAAACGCATACAGGTAACGTTAAAACCATTGCTGTTTATTAATCAATTTTTATCTTCATACATTGTAGGTTTGTATTTGGGATCCTAAAAGTGGGAAACAAATTGGAAAATCTTTAACTGGTCATAAACAATGGATCACTTGGTTAGCATGGAAACCTTTACATTTGTAAGTATTGTTCATTTGTCAGATTTGATGTATGTTACAGTTACTAATTGAATAGCTATTAACTTATCTATGGGAGCAGAACTCATGGTGGCTATTTTTTGCCTCCTGCTTTCAAGTATCTATTCTTGTGAGACTCCTATGAAAATTCGGTTACCCTTACTGTTCCCCTATGCCCTTACAGATTATAGAGAGGCTACCATAGTAAAGGTATTTTCAATCCTTGTTTTTCTTTGGCTGCATTAAGTTGACAAAGTTTCTCTCATGATTTCAGAGATCCAGAATGTAGATATTTGGCAAGTGCCTCAAAAGTAAGTTTTGATTTTTTTTTAAAATTCAAGTCGTTTGTTTGAGTTTATTTATGTAGATTTGTATGGTAATAAACAAGTCTATGGTTTGTATCTTGTTTGGATTCTCAAATTAACATTGATATGGCCTTGGTGATTTCATGCAACTAAATGGATCTTAGTTGGCATATGACAACTAGCAGTTGTTCATGTTGGATGTGTTACATTTTACAATTTCCAGCATTGGGTAGGAATTAGGTATGTTATTAGGTGACAACCCTGAAGACATGAAATCTTTGGCAGTTGAATATATGTTGTCTTTTTCCTAATATAGGATTCAACAGTAAGAATATGGGATACATTAAAGAGTGAATGTCACATGACACTGTCAGGACATCTACAATGTATATCATGTGTAAAATGGGGAGGCAGTAATTTAATATATACTTCATCACAAGATAGAACTATTAAAGTTTATAGAGCTGAAGATGTGAGTAAAGCCAAATATTGTTTTTTTAACCATTTTTGTCTACCCTTTTTTTCTGTGATGCAATATGTGCTATTGTTTTGTTGGGGTTCCTTTCCTAGATGGATTTGGATTATCCTTATAAACAAAACTAGGCATTTAAGTTTTAGCCATGCTTTATTCAACCTTCTTACAATGACAACCTGTCTTTACAATTTCCTTAACAATCTAGCCTTCATAGGGGAGAGAACTCTTATAACCTTGGGTTTAAAGACCACAATATGACACTATATTAGATGATAAAATTGGACACAAAATTTTGGTAAACTCAAAAAATTGACAATAGCTTCAACAACAACTGTCAACTTCTTATTGTGGTATAGGAAGATTATTTCGATTTTATTACTTCAAATATTACTGGTCTTCTTAGCTTTCCTTATTACAGACTGCGTTTTCTCGAAACAATCTTAGCGTTACAATGTCCAAGAGTATAAGAATCTAACAATGTTTCTTGGATATCCTAGAACATGTACGTTTTGAGAATATCTGGCCAGAGTATCTGATAGGGTAACAGCAACATCCACCAAATTTCCTATCTTGTCAAGCTTGTGGCTAATAGCTACATACACAATAATGTCAAGCTATTATGATTCCGATTATTATACCTCACCTGTATTGCAGGGTGTATTATGTCGAACATTACAAGGTCATGGTCATTGGGTGAACACAATGGCATTAAGTACAGATTATGCCATGAGAACAGGCTGGTTTGATCCTAAAAATGCTACTATAGTCAAAGAGTTGATCACAGACTCAGGTAAGTAAGGATTAATATGAATTTACACAAGGTTCCTATTCACTGTAAACCATGAAATAGATATATATCTTTGTGTTAAAACTAGATTTGTATAAAATACATCTTTATTTATAATTATAAATATACATACAATTCATACAATGAATTAAACTTCTACAAATATCATTGGTTTGTAGATTTGTATATAGGTCTTGTAAGAGATTGTGAGATCTCTTAATTTCTGTTCTAAATTATCCAAAATTAAAACATTAACAAATATAATATATGATGCAACAACCAATTTATGATATATTTACCTTCCATAAACAATATTTACATGTTTTAATTCAAAAAGGTGGTTGTTATTGCCAATTTACAAAATTTGCAAAGAAAATGGCTGAAAATCAACAATTTCCACTTCTTGTTATAAAATTTACAGTATTACCCTTAATTATGTGAGACACTTTTAAGACATACTGTACATTTACTGATGCATACAAATACAATTTTTGGTGATTTTTCTTTTTTGAATACATTGCATAAAGACATTCTTGTATCTTTGGAAATTTTTAAGCACTATAACAGATATATAATAGGTAGAATTTCAGTAAAAGTTCACTTTGCCATTACCTGATGTTTTATTTCAAATGAATTCTTACATATTTCAACACTTTTGAGTTCTTCTCCATCTCCACTGAGCAATCACATATTTAATTTATAGGGAGCTAAGAAAATAATAATTTAAAATACTTATTTTAGTCATATTCCATATTTTTGTCATAGATAAATGAAGTCATTTGACAATGTGATGGTTGAACTGTTGATTTTAGTCGGTAGTTTTTTATCTTGGATGTCAAATAAGTCAATTTCTTTCAAATGCAGATCAAGATCAATCTACATTCTTATTAGCCAACTATATATGCCATTTCAGAATAGTGAGTCTAGAAAAAAATACAGAACAAAGTAATCTTGATATGTATTTGGTGTTCAGTTTTTGTGACATGTGACTTTCATTTGTAAATTCTGGTTTATAGTTAACCACAGATTATCACTATTATCGTTATGTTTGTGTCATATAACACGGAGCCTCAAGTTCTGTATCATAATGAGGGGCTAAAACACCTGTAGTGTCACACTTAGACCATCCTGTTTCCCAAACCTTTGTTATATCTTCAAAATCTTTTACATTTTCGTAAAATCGGACATCCCCCTTGTCATTCAGGAGATGAAATTCTTCAGATCGTAGCGTACGATAATAATGTATTATGGGTATTTGTTCCTTGAAACCTTCTTGAATTGATTCCGCGATCTTATTATTTTCGATACAACCAATAGAGTTGTTTACCTTCAGATTAAATTTGATATCACCGAACACTAGCTGATGAAAAAATGTATCTGGAGAAACGAAATAGAATAAAAATAAATAAGATGTAGTCTCTCCTGTTAGAAATGTAGCACAGTTAGTTTCGTTAGTTATTTTAAAAGTATTTTTATCGACACTATAGCACTCTACTGGCTCCCATAATCCATTGTTTATCTTTTCCCAAAGTACCATTTTAAATACAGTCGGATTTTCTTCAAACTGGAAATTAAAAATGGCCCTTTTATCCTTTTGATTTCGAATTGTATTTATTTTCATTAATCGCATCCATTTGTATTCTGTGTCATTCTCATTATGTTTGATCAGGTCAAAGGTCGGATGATGAAAATAGATGCTGACATTTTTAAAATATCTCTCATCATGGTATTTAGCTTCAAAAACAGAATCAGGAATTTCAAAATTGATATTTCCATTAGCATCTTTGGTAGTTTGGGTGAAGATGAATACAGCAATAGCACAAGCTGCATTGACTAGGAGACCCAATATGATCATAACATGGTAAAAAATGTGTCTGTTTGTGTATGCAGTATGCATTTTAGCCTCTCGCATGGCCTTTTTATTAGTGTACCGAATAAGAGATGCTATGATTCGAATAACAATACTGATCAATATAACTGCAGCTTTAATAGTTTGAAAGACACTAATTGGATCTTCTCGACATAGCGCAATTAAAACATTGATCACAATCTGAGGGACATCCTCAATCCAAATTATCAACGCTGAAACAAAATCTAAGTCAATATAAGGCTTATAGGTGAAGATTTCTTTCCCCATGTTAATAGCCTCCAGTATAAATGTTATAGATCCAATGATGGAGAATGCCAGCAAGGCATTGACTAAAGCTTGATCTGGAGGTCCATACACTAATCCAGGCTTAGCTAAACTCACATCTACATACAAAAACCAGTCACTCAGCAGATCTGCCACATCCAACGCAAAAATCACAAGAAATATAAAAACTTGACACATGCGATTCCTCCTCAAAATTTTGACTTCTTTTTTAATGGCATCTAGTTTGGCACCATCAACCTCTGAGTGTCCTTGACCTTTAAGTTGGTTCTCCATCTCTATTGTACTTGGGATACTTTTTGGCATTTTCTGTTACTTACTTCCTGGAACATAAAAAGAAACGATGGTTTAGGAATATGAAATACTCCAAGTGGACTTGAAAGTTATTGATGCCTGCTAGCTATAAATCTGAAGAAAATAATATGGAATTTGAGTCCAGAGTTTTATTTCATGTGGTCTCTACCCCTAAATATCGCTGGAATTATTTTGACTCTTAAATAGTGAAAGCTATCCTTCTTGTTTGCATTCACATTTTAGTCCTATGAAGTCTGAGTTTTCTTCTCAAATTTTCATCGTCACCTGACTGTTCCTGAATAATGATTGTTGATAATATCACTAAGACAGTAAAGTACCTAACCTAACCTTACCTATATTATTGATATGCTTATCAAGAGACCAAGTGATTCACTATTGAGAAGTCTATTTGATTTATAAGTAGGTTAAATACACAGAAAATATTGAATAAATCATTGATAACAGTTAAATACAAGTTAGTTTAAATGGTATTCAAATATTGTATTCTTTATAATTAGGTACTGCTCAAATATATCTCAAACAGATATACTATTAATAAAACAGGGAGTTTTACATCCTTCTTTTCGGCATATCTGACTAGACTAATGACATGTGAATGATGATAGAAATTTTGCAAGGACAGTGGCACTACAACAAAGATGTGAAACTGGCCATGTAATCTTGAGACAATCTTTGCGCTAGAATATTGTAGGAATAATTACAGTCCACCCAGCTGTAAATGGGTACGGATAATCCGGGAAAGATCAATGCCAAGAGATTTGGCCTAGGAACAGCTGGTAGAAAGGATCCCTGTTACAGCGGACTTGTGAACCTAAGTTGTTATCCTTGTAAAACATAGTTGTTTCTTTCTTTTCTTGCTTTTAAGTCTGCTATTTCTCAATGTAAAATTTCATACAAAAACTTATTATTGTTCATCAAAAGTGTAATAAAAGTACAAAAAACAATTTTCAAAAGATTTATCAAAAATTTTCATTTGTTTATACAAAAAACTTACTTTTATTTTAATTTACTTGTTATAAACCTTGTTGTCTATTCTACCTTTATGTCTAAATATATAGTTTAATATGGTTATGATATAGAAAATCTCTTTATGGTGAGCTTATCCAGACAAAATATCAAATTGTTATTCATTTTATCAATAGATGACATTATGTTTTGTCAGTGTCTGTTACTACAATCAAAACACATTACACTATTTAAAAATACTGCATAATTTCCAATAACAAATGTCAGAAATTTTTAAAGAACCAATTCATACAAAATATTATTTTCAAAAGTCTGTTTTGGTGGATTTGGTAGTAAATATGATAGATAATCTCTTTATACTTTCTACACCTTTCCTGATCTTACCTTATAATATGGCCGATTAGGTCCGATAATATTATGCAATCTTCATATATACATAACAGTGTTCTCTCTTATAAATCTTTATTGTTTATATTTCAGTTAGTAAGTGTTACACTTATTGTTTATATATATAGCTGATGTAAACAAAGATGATGTTATTCACTATATTAAGGCTTATTATCTGATACAAGCGAAATATTAAGTTTAATTTGCCATGTTTGCCATTTTCAGGGTTGATTAGGTCCAGAATGTATGTTAATATTCCCCAGAAGTACTAGAAGTTTTATAAAATCACATAATGGTGAACTTGTCCCTTTAAGTTTAATTGTTAATTGATATTTAAACCTCTATGTGAGATTGTTTATTTGAAACAATGGAAATCAATCTATTGTTAATGTTAATCACAAGTGTTCAGTGGAGTAGGAACCTGTTCAATCATTGTTAATATTACAGGATTTATCTGAATATAGACATAGTATTATGGAATTACCTTCACTTGTTAAATGTTTATGTTACATCCTAAATATGCCTGAGAATGTAATAGAATCAGATAAAAAAAATTCATAATATTGATTGTTGTTACCTATATATGCATGTATCATACTTACAATTGCTATATGCCATTTAAAGACTTTATTTAGATAGGTGCTCCAGAACTGTAATAAAATTATATATAGCAACCACACCAGGATAGTCAAGACACTTGTAAGCCTTTATTCAATGAAAATATTTTACATTTACAAAAGAAAAAAGTAGGGCATTGGTCTGAATAGAGATTGTAGATAAAACTCCACCCTGTAGTTCAAACACAACCTATAACTTGTCTTTATCTTAGATATAGACCACAACTTTTTAAACCTAGGTTGATCAATATGTCTGATTTGAAATTATCAAACATTTCTATGTTTCTATTGTCCCAAAATATGTCTGCTAACCACACTAGCGATATTGTCAACAATGTTTTTGAGCTGCAATGGCTCAGCCAATTCTGTGTTTCTCACTATCTTCTGTAGAATCAGGATTTGCAAAGATTCTTCTAATGTAGGTTGGCTTGCTTGATCGGAGCTCTGACAGGAAAAAGGTGTCTAAATTTTTAATGGATGTCTCAACTAAACTTGTTAACTAACCTTTAGAATGAGATATTAGCATAAGCCTTGGCTCGTTTCAAAAACTTAAAAAACATACATGTAATTTTCAATGAAAGAAACAGAAATTAAAAAGGATGCTGCTGCTGTTTATGACAAAATATTTTCACTGTACACTGCATAGTTTGCAAGAACCGAATGCTTTAAAAAGTAACATCAAATTATATATATTACCTTTATTACCAAATACTGCACAAAATCCTTGAACAAAAACCTATTTAAGGCAATGACAACCTTCAGTTCATTTTCAAAATGATTTAACTCTTTACTTCAACTTCAATTGTCCAATATATCTTACTTTGTTATAATCTAAAAATACTGATTGCGTTGACATGGTTATTTCAAAACACATCTTGCGATTTTGTTTACTTTTCTTACGTAGTTCAATAAATAGGACTAGATTGACCTCATCTATTTACTGGACAACAAAGGCTATTGAAATGTTGAAGTAAGATGTGAATTGTTTGCCGTCAGTGTAGAAATGGGAGGGATGTTGTTTTGATTATATTGCCAGTCATGTGAGATAAATATATTTTTGAGAGTACAATATTGTCCTTTCATGTAGGTTTTGATTTTTGCAGAAAAGGACATTTTAGCAAATAATTTGACCCTTTATAAATGTTTTACTTTGAATTTCAGCTGAAGAGTTAGGGAAGAAAGCTCAAGCAAGATATGATGCTGCAAAGGTATGCATTGATTTTTAATAAAGGAATGTATATTTTCAAAAATGTTAACACCAATAGATAGATCCTGTAGGTCTACTTCTTGTTTAAAATAAAAATTAAATTTTTGTCCACAACATCTTTGTATACACCCTTACATGTATGTGTACTGAAATCTTATTTTTTGTAGTTATAAATGATGTATTTTTATATCCATATCAGAAATTATGAAAAGTACCTTTATTTCAGGGAAATGAGCCAGAAAGACTGGTATCAGGGTCTGATGACTTTACCTTGTTTCTATGGACACCAGAAACAGAGAAACAATCAGTTGCTAGGATGACAGGACATCAACAGTTGATTAATGAGGTTCAGTTTTCACCTGATACTAGACTCATAGCCAGTGCTTCATTTGATAAATCTGTTAAATTATGGGATGGAAGAACAGGAAAGTAAGTATATTTAATTCTGGGGCCTTATTCTCAAAAACTTCAGTAAGCTAAAAATGCAGATTTAAGTTATTCAGTTATCTAATTGGATAATAAAACTATATTTAAAATTGATTTTAATGATTGACCAATCAGATTACTGGAATATTTATCTCTGATGGACGATATCAAACAATGAACATAATTATTTGAAGTTTCCACATGGCAAGTTACACTGAATATTCAATATAGGCTTAATTAAGGGGGGAAACCTCCTAAGAGTTATCTCCCATTAGTCTTCAAAATTTAAGTTTGTTTATTTTAGGATTAGGTTAACTATGTGTTAAAAACAAACAACATGTAACAATTGATTATCATAATGTTGTTAAAAAGATAGTAAAATTTGTAAAGACATCTGGAAGCACATTTTACCACCTGACACACCAAATTCTTTTAAATGGAGATTATTTTCTATGAATCTATTTTTCCAGATTTCTAGCCAGTCTTAGAGGTCATGTTAATCGAGTCTATCAAGTAGCGTGGTCAGCTGACAGTAGATTATTATGTAGTGGAAGTTCTGATTCCACACTGAAAGTCTGGGATATCATAGAGAAGAAATTACTATTTGATTTACCAGGCCATGCTGATGAGGTATGTTGACATTGTTCCAATGCTAGGCTATGTATGGCCAATCACTCCACATTACCATAGATATTTATGATACAAGAGAAATATTACCATGACACATTGAACATACACAATATACATTCTATCTTCACTATTTCTCTGATATTTTAGACTTGTACATTCTCAGATAAAAACCGAATAATGTTTCTTGTAGATTTTTGTTGATAAGACTAACTTTAAATGTTGTCACATCCACAAGAATTTCTACTTTCAAACTTCTACTGTCAATTTTTAATCTAAATATATAATTTTTTATATAAATTCTATTTCAGGTGTATGCAGTAGATTGGAGTCCAGATGGACAAAGAGTTGCCAGTGGTGGGAAAGATAAAGTTCTTAAAATGTAAGTAGTGATTTGTCCTACCAAACAATGGTCAAATACCCAGTAGTTGAAGTTGATTAGAGTTTCACCCTCCATTACAATAATGTTGAGTAATCTGATGTTAAGATTGTCTGAAATTTATATAATTTTAATTTCATTTGGGCAATACTGAAATAATAAAAACTGAACCCATAAAAAATATATAACATAGTTAAAAGAAATCATTTTGTGAAAAATTTATCACAAAGTTACTAAAAATCCCATAGTTACAAGAAAGCAAATTCTTATATGAATATGTAATTTGATGCATTTGAAAGCATTTTTTTTTAATAGTCATTATATGATGATCCTGTAATGCCCGACTGACTATAGAACTGAAGTAAACTGTTTATTTGTTATTATAGATGGCGATCTTAGGATATGGATATTATTCAACTAGGGAAATAACGCTGTAATTTTTTAAAGAAAACATTATACTCTGGAAACAAGAAGTTTTATACTCGAGAACAATATATAAGGAATTGTTATTGTTAATGAACTAGAACTGAAATAAATTGTAAAAATGTAATAGTAATTGTTGTCTGTAGTCTATAACTAGATTTACCTCCCTTGTCACAATGTTTAGTTTCCATATTTCAGATGTAGTAAATATTCAAGTATATAGTCAAATATAAAGATTTTGAGAATATTCAGAAAATATGAGGTTTGACTATTCACATATATACTATACATACAGAATTTCAATCTAGCATCATTCTCAGAAATCCACATAGATAGGGCCTATTTATTTATATATTTGGTATGTATATTTTTTTGCAAATTTCTAAATACTTGGCTAATGCACAAGGGCATAAAAGAATAAACTTGAAAGCAAGGAAAGCAAAAAATAGCACTGGACGTTTTCTTTGTAATTGGAAACATAATGAGGTAAACATGATGAGTCAAGAGAATAATTAAAATAAGTGAAATATTAAAATACTTTTAAAAGATTTTATTATCTGATAAACCTGCTTTATCTTTTTATAAAGATCAAGGGGAATATCTTTATCTGAGAAAGGTGAGAGTAATAATTGGACAACAAAGAAATTGTTATGATGTTATGATAGAGTGATATGATAATAAGGAAAGAGATGAGATTACGAGCATTATTTCTCACACTGGGTCTCCTTCTTACTTAACTCAGTACAAGTTTACATGCCTGACTTTATCAACACAGTTATTTATTTCAAATACAAATTGAAAATGGAGGTGATTTTTTAGTCAATGAACACTTTTGACATATCTAACTTTTAAAACGGATAGGTTAACAACCTCTAGGCGAATCGAACAGTTTTGATCACCATAGAAATTTGAGCCTTCAAATCCATGTTTGTACAAAATTATTTGCATTTGAAATTGAAATGACAACTCATCTTGTTTAAAGAAAAAAGCAAAGAAAATTTCTTGTTCGAAGTATATCTCAAGGGTTTAAACAATTACATGCAGTTCTGGTACATCTGGAGACTGGGAAATCTGTCCCTGTAAGGAATTTTTTGGGTCCTAATCTTCATTCCTAAATTTAGAGACTAAATATATCTACAAATTGCAATATGACTTGATTCATTCAAAAGATTTGTTCATTTTTTGTAGAGAATGAAATTTAGCAAGAACCAACTTCCCTGTTTGGCCTTGTTAGAGATCTGTCTCTCTGTTTGATCTTGATACATATCTGTACTTCTGTTTGACCTTGAGACAGATCTGTATCTCTGTTTGACCTTGTTAGAGATCTGCATCTGTTTGACCTTGTTAGAGATTTGTATCAATGTTTGACCTTGTTAGAAATCTGTATTTCTGTTTGACCAGGTTAAAGATCTGTATCTCTGTTCGACCTTGTTGGAGATCTGTATATCTGTTTGACCTTCTAGAGATCTGTATCTGTTTGACCTTGTAAGAGATTTGTATCTCTGTTTAACCATGTTAGAGATCTGTATCTGTTTGACCATGTTAGAGATCTATATCTCTGTTTGACCTTCTTAGAGATCTGTATCTGTTTGACCTTCTTACAGATCTGTATCTCTGTTGACCATGTTAAAGATCTGTATCTCTGTTTGACCATGTTGGAGATCTGTTTCTTTGACCATGTTAGAGATCTGTTTCTTTGTTTGACCATGTTAGAGATCTGTATCTCTGTTTGACCTTGTTGGAGATCTGTATCTGTTTGACCATGTTAGAGATCTGTATCTCTGTTTGACCATGTTTGAGACCTGTATCTCTGTTTGACCTTGTTTGATATCTGTATCTCTGCTTGACCTTGTTACAGATCTGTATCTTTGTTTGACCTTGTTACAGATCTGTATCTGTTTGACAATGTTAGAGATCTGTATATCTGTTTGACCTTGTTACAAATCTGTATCTTTGTTTGACCATGTTAGAGATCTGTATCTGTTTGACCATGGTAGAAATCTGTATCTTTGTTTGACCTTGGTAGAGATCTGTATCTGTTTGACCTTGTTAGCGATCTGTATCTGTTTGACCATGTTAAAGATCTATATCTCTGTTTGACCTTGTTAGAAATCTGTATCTATGTTTGACCATGTTAGAGATCTGTATCTGTGTAACCATGTTAGAGATCTGTATCTCTGTTTAACCTTGTTAGAGATCTGTTAGAAATCTGTATCTATGTTTGACCTTGTTAGAGATCTTTATCTTTGTTTGACCATGTTAGAGATTTGTATCTCTGTTTGACCTTGTTACAGATCTCTGTTTGACCTTGTTACAAATCTGTATCTTTGTTTGACCTTGTTAGAGATCTGTTTCTTTGTTTGACCATGTCAGAGATCTGTATCTGTTTGACCTTGGTAGAGATCTGTATCTTTGTTTGACCTTGGTAGAGATCTGTATCTGTTTGACCTTGTTAGGGATCTGAATCTGTTTGACCATGTTAAAGATCTATATCTCTGTTTGACCATGTTAGAGATCTGTATCTGTTCAACCTTGTTAGAGATCTGTATCTCTGTTTGACCTTCTTAGAAACCTGTTTCTCTGTTTGTCCTTGTTAGAAATTTGTTTCTCTCTTTGCCCATGTTACAGATCTGTATCTCTGTTCAACCTTGTTATAGATATGTATCTGTTTGACCTTGTTAGAAATCTGTATCTCTGACCTTGTTAGAGATCTGTATCTCTGTTTGACCTTGTTAGAAATCTGTATCTCTGACTTTGTTAGAGACCTGTATCTCTGTTTGGCCTTGTTAGAAATATGTATCTCTGTTTAGCTTGTATCTCTGTTTGGCCATGTAAGAATAGTCATCTGTATCTCTGTTTGACCTAGTTACAGATCTGTATCTCTGTTTGACCTTGTTAAAAATCTGTATCTCTGTTTGACCTTGTTAGAAATATGTATCTCTGACCTTGTTACAGATCTGTATCTCTGTTTGACCTTGTTACAGATCTGTATCTCTGTTTGACCTTGTTACAGATCTTTATCTCTGTTTGACCTTGTTACAGATCTGTATCTTTGTTTGACCTTGTTAGAGATCTGTATCTCTGTTTGACCTTGTAAGATCTGTATCTCTGTTTGACCTTGTTAGAGATCTGTATCTTGTTTGACCTTGTTAAAAGATCTGTATCTCTGTTTGACCTTGTTAGAGATCAGTATCTCTGTTTGACCTTGTTAGAGATCTGTATCTGTTTGACCTTGTTAGAGATCTGTATCTCTGTTTGACCTTTTAGAAATCTGTATCTCTGACCTTGTTAGAAACCTGTATCAACGTTTGACCTTTTTAGAAATCTGTATCACTGTTTGACCTTGTTAGAAATCTGTATCTCTGTTTGACCTTGTTAGAAATCTGTATCTCTGTTTGACCTTGTTAGAAATCTGTATCTGACCTTGCTAGAAACCTGTATCAACGTTTGACCTTTTTAGAAATCTGTATCACTGTTTAACCTTGTTAGAAATCTGTATCTCTGTTTGACCTTGTTAGAAATCTGTATCTCTGACCTTGTTAGAAATCTGTATCTCTGACCTTGTTAGAAAGCTGTATCAAAGTTTGACCTTGTTACAGATTTTAGTTGTTTCTTTTTTCATAAAGCACTGTTAGGCTCGAAATGAAAAATTTCCTCGGAATTAAAAACCGACTCAATATATTATATTTATATACAGAACGAAGGAAACCCCCTGCTGTTATACCTCTATTAAGCAAATAGATTGTCATAATAATTCGTCAGATTAATGATAATCGAATTAGGTGGATTTTTGTTCTTACAAAAAGTGGCCAATACAAAAGACTCCATTGTTGTAAATTCAACATTAACTTTTAAATATGATTTTCTGACATCTCATAAGATCTGAAGACGTTGAACAGAAAATCAGAAAAAAAAGGTTATAAGAAATTTAGAAATCTTTGGGAGGTTTTTAGTTTTCCCTCCTATATAATGCAAACCAGTTCTCTCATCATATATAAATAATATTTTATCAATTAAATTATTCATTGAAGTTCGAATAAAATATGTTCATATAATTTTCAAATTAATATCCCTAACTTAAATCCCCTATATTATATTTATATTGAACTATGATTTAGAACGATCGTGAGAACCGTGGATAAATAGTCGACAATCTACCGTTAGAACACAGTTAATTTAGCGTGAAACTTACTCAAGCACAATCCCTCTATTCACCGAGAAACTTACCTATATTTGCATTAGTCTTTGATCCCACCGACAATAATTACATAGCTATTCTTCGTCGTAGACTGACCTGAGTCAACAATGACCCTGTCTATTATTGGTAAATTTAGGGGTATTCTTTCATCTGTAATATTTCTCTTCTTAAATTCACGGTAATATTAGACAATTTGAGATCTATCACTGAAGATATAATCACCCAAAATCACTTGGTGTATCGCAGGTGGTATTCACACCTTGAACCTGATAAACAACATTAGTCAGTTTAGCCAAAATGACCTAAGTCTACAAATGTATATATATCATTGTAGTACCTTTTCAAACACAAAAAATATGCATTTAAAGTTATCAGGGTTACGGACCATGGTAAGATATTGGCATAACCGTAGCCTTTATTCACAGAACCCTTTTTGGCTATTATGTGACCATTGTTTTACACAATCTCCCTGATACAAATATTTTTTTTTCTGTCACATGAAAGACCTATAGTCTAAATTATACCTACCAATAGTGATCATTTTAGCATACGAATTCCGTTTGATATGTGATTATTTTATTTTATTTATTTATTTTTTTTTTTTTTTTTTTTGTCTTTTTTGTCATCTGCTACATCGATATACTGTAGATCTAAGTTTTTTCGAATATTCGTTTTTTTTTTTATATAAATCACATTTTTCTATAAATTACAAATAATGTTATTTTACCGTGTGTCAGAATATTGAGTAAGAATGGTTATTTATAGTGTAAACACGCGACCAACTTGAGGTTAAAATATTCAATGAATTTGATCTGAATTTTAAAACTAGAATCTAAGGTTGTCATACTATTCCAGCCTTGATCAGAATTGAACATGTGTTGGTAAAATATATATCTGATCCTTATAATAAATTAATTGAGTTATTGGCCATGAATTTTTATACTTTAATTTTAAATATTTCTTGTCTTTTAATTGGAGGATGACCAGGAAAATCCGAGCTATATATTCCGTTATACCGCCAAAAGTAACGGATTGTAAAGATGTTTTCTAAAGAAGTTGTATATTATCGGGGATACTGATGGAATCAATCTTATGTGATATTAGCAGATGTGATTGGTGACATAATCAAACACTTAGTTTTGGTGGGATTGCGAGAACCACAGACATCTAGCTTAAAATTTGAATTGATCAAATCAGTGCCATTGATATAGATGATCAAAAAACGAGAATACCTCTTTAAATCCCTTTAAAACTCCATTCCGTTTAATTGTATAGGCTACCAGTGTGTATTAGAAGACTTGGTGCTTTCATGAACACTATCAGTTCAGGGAACCCCCTGCTGTTAAAGCTCTATTAAGCAAATTAGATTTCGTCAGATTACTAATAATTGAATTAGGTAGATTTTCGTTCTTACAAAAAGTGGCCAATACAAAAGACTCCATTGTTGTAGATTTAACATTAACTTTTAATATGGAGAAGATTTCTGACATTTCATAAGAAGACTTTGGAAATAATGAAAAAAAGAAGATTATATGTGCCTGGCTAACACACATGCAAAGGATAAAAATCATCTACAAAATGCATATATAATGTTAATTTTCCATTAACACAAATCTCTTGACTGAAAAAATTCCACTAATTCTCAAGTCAAAATTCCACACGTAATAAATTCTGGAGATTGACAAAGAAACTTCAACAAGTCTTAAAGATAAGTGGTATAATCCCTTATTGATAATGAATACATTGTTTTGAAATGGAGATGATTAAGTTGTATATATGACAAGAGAAGTAATATATTAATACTATTGAGACTAGGCGTATATCAGTCATAATTCATACTTCATATTGATCTTGCACTGATTCCAAGTTAACAATATTTAAAGAGACACGGCGACGTCTCTTCTGTATGTTATAATTACAGGAAAACGCATTTTATTTCAGCAATTTGTTTAAGCTAAAAGACCATCTTGCGAAAATGAGGTAGGCCTATACCTATAGCCTTAAATCAAGCAATATAGCGTTTTATACGTTCTATTCAAATACACGATGGACAGACAATTGAAAATCATTTTAAGCATTTCGTAAAATTATTTTTTGTCTGTCTAAGGTCAATATTATTAATATAAGATTAAACTTTAAAATATTAGAAAACAAATAAGATTGGAAATTGTAATCTTATTTAAATTAGATAGGTTCGAGGTAGGTCTAAAACTTTAAAATATCCTGTAAGTTAGCACATTGATATACATGATATAGAAAAACCACCCACCTATCTTTGAAAGTTCTTGCTTAATTATGAACCTTAACTATATGACGAACATAAAAATAACGATGATGTTCGAAAAATTTCACGGAAATCTGAAATTTGTATTTGTGAGTACTGTACATGGTTTGAACAGTTCGCAAATACCACATAGTTTTACTATTGACCAAAGGCTCCCACGCAAGCTTGGACAAACACGCAAAAATAAACCAGTACCCTTCCTACACCTTCTACAATCCCTTCCTCTCTCAAACAACCAAACCAAATTTTGCGGATATTTTAAATGTTCGAACCATCACAAAAAATTCAATCCAATAATCCAATCTGACTGCAACATATTTCTGACTCTCTACCAACATTTATTCATTCTTTGGACATTCAGTCGATCTACCTTCCATTACAATCTTTTTATGTTATTTTAAATTTGAAGCTTCATTCATAGACATTCTCTTTGTAATGCTCATTTGATAGGGCCTACCACTATATATTTTCATCTACTATGTATATATATCGTGAGTAATTGAACGCCAAACAGCAGTTATTTCAACAAGATGAATATCAATGTACATCTAATGAATTTAGATACCACGACCAGTGCTTCTGACGTGACCCGGACATCTCTGCAGTGATATATCACAAGTACAAGGGATACCGTTAGAATGAATGAGAAGTCTGTATACATTATTCATTGGTTGGTTATTGTAGGCGGGGAAACCTCAACACACGTGACCTGCTTTCAGCTTTTGATGCATGCCACATTTGTATTAAACTGTGTTTAGGGGGTACGTATGTTGTTCTCGTACTCTTGTTGTGTGGAAATTACTTGTATTGTGAATCGCATGGAATAAATCGGGAATAATGCCTCGACTAAGGAAAGACAATGTAACAAGATGATAATTGTTCTAATAGGTGTATATACTCTCCTGTTTTCTGTTATGGGCAAGAATACAGCTATTTTGGAGATCGTTTTGTATGAAACGACAGAGAATGGCGGTTATAAGACGAATTCCCAACAGTTGTACGGTTATTTTTCACCGGCTGGAACCCTTGTCGGAGCCGAAGGTCGCATCATGCAGGTAGGACAATAAACTGTTTATTTAGCACGATATATACACGTTATATTGCCCCGGACAAGTGTGCGTTATAAGCAATATACACCGGTAAATATAGGGTAGTTGTGTTGATAAGCAAGTGTGCCGTTATTGAGGTGTTCTTATTGTTATAACGTACACCCATCATAATAATGTACTGGAGTATACAGAAGACACATTGTGATACTCAACCCCATTGTGTGGTTTCTATCATTGATATTGCCCCCTCCGATAAACCATGTTTCTATAGAATGGAACACAAAAACAACATACTTTTAAATAGCACAGCATAACAATAACATGCATTTAATAACATATAATGATATCAATTATAAAACATTCAATAATTTACATGTAACGCTTGTTTGAAGTTTGAAAGACACATATTTCACACAGTTTGGTTGATTAGTTTTATTCCTTTTCATAAGTTAAGTCTACTAGCTTAATTGAATTCAGCAACCAAATAAAACATTGTATTGATGGCTTAACAACTTTGCTGAATCAAGCTATTGCTCACTCTTCATAGACACCTATCACTTGTTTTAAAAAAAACCCATAAATGTAAGCAACAGTAGATAAAAAGGTGGAAAATATTTTACCACATACACTTAAATATATCAGAAAGAAAAGGAATAGAGCATACATCCATTTCTGAATATTATTAGGTTTAACCTCACTCTAAATGAGGGTGTAAGCTTTTTGTCCTGAAAAAAGTCGAATTTATAACCCTTTTGTTAGTAGGCCAATATAGTTCACAGCCAAAAGTGAACACTGTCTTATCAAGATAGAAATGATGATAGTAAGGTAGAGAAAGATGGAGAGATTTGAAGGGTGAGGTGTGTTACTCAGTTATACAAAGTTTATAAAAACACTGGTTTTCTTGTGACCCCATCTTTTCTTTGATTTATGTAAAGAAATTGATCTTGGAATGTTATCTTTTCTCTTTCTAACCTGAACTATTCATAGAAACATAGTTTATGATGGTTTGTTTGGTTCGCCTTCTCAATTCTAGTTGAAACATATATAATAAAAGGGACCAAAAAGAGATATTCAAAAGAAAGAGAAGAGAGAAAAGACTCTATTTTGGAAGGATAACAATTTAGTTTTATGAAAAGAAATACATTCTTCCAGCTGGTCCATGGCCAAACCATTTGGCATTGATCTTTCTCAGATTATCCAACCTATCTAGAGTTTGTACATGTAATAGGAACACTGATTTTAAAGTTTCGGGTCTCAATACTACAATACTATCGACTGACAGAATTCGAAAGTAAGTGGTTTTTCAGTAACTGCCAGCAACTAGCAGTATCCATCTTAACAATGACATGCTATTACTTATACTATCTTGTATCATGAAAGATTGTAAATGCATTCTGTAATAAAGTTGGCTATTGTAGTCATGGTATAAATTAAGTACCGAGGTACTGAGCTCATTATAGCTTTATATTCTGAAAATGAAGAAATGTGGCTATTGCAGTCAAGTCATTGACCAATGGGACATTAGATTCATTGTTTTTTGATAATAAGGCTCCAGTTTTACAGAAAAGAGGGTTCTGAATGCTTAATTTAGAGGTTCTTATTCAGGTGATGCTACTGTCCTGAATCATTTGATCGTTTTTTTGGGGTCTAAAGTTTTGATATAGGTAGTGTATATTCAGCTGGTCCACAAAGGCAGTGAGGTCAATTCACCAACCATATTTATGAGGTCTGATTCAGATAATGAAGTAATGGGTTGCTTTCTTTTTATTTTCTTTCTTCATTTAAACTTGAGCCGTTCTCTCTTCATTCCATGATTTTATCTGTCATAAATTTTATTGGAATGGTAGAATAATGGTGATTTTATCTGGGTTGAAAACAATAAAACTAAATGTTCCTAGAAATATTGGTGACTTTTAAATATTTGATTGGTGTTGGACTGGCTTGATAAGAGATGAATTCTTTCATGATGGTTAGATTAGCCTAGATATACAAACCCCTCTCACCGTATACCTGATAAAAGAAGAGGGATTTTGATTCTGTTATTGACATAGCACTGAATATTTTCAAGCCATATGACATTAGAAATTTAAAAAGAAGGGGGGGGGGAGCTTGAATTTTGTGTTGGCTTATTGCGACTGGACTTTGTTTTTGTGTAAAGCCCAGAATCCTTTCGTCTACAAACTGTAGGCATATATGCATCTGTATACACGATCTGTAAATTGAGATCTGTACAACATTCATGAGCATAAAAAAATCACTTCATTTTCAATCAGTCTGTGGTACATTAGATAATGAGTGTGGATAAATGAAGTTGTTTTAGCTTGATGTATTAAGGAGCCATGTATAGGATTATGGATACATAACATACACAACAACAGAGGAAAAGATGGTTATCATAAAATTATATCTTATTTAAAAACACTTTATTTTAAAACAGAATCTGTCATCATGATCATTTTCAAAAAAAAGTAACATTAATTGAATTTTTAAGTGATGTTAAGTTAATTTTCCTCTGATCTTTTGATATAAGATATTTTCTTTGATCTGAAAGTTGGAACCACCTTCTGGAATTCCCCTTTTAATCAAGAAAGATAACTAGTTTGGTGCTTGAATAATGGGGTTCATTACCTGGAGTAAATACCTTAATAGATTAATAGTACCACTTCTCTTGACATACATATTGCATTCTTTAAAGGTACAGATTCGCCAGCATATAACACTAGTCTCAAGAAAAACTAAGTTTCAAACTTGTATAATTCTGGACACATGGATTGGAAGACTCAAAATTTTTGGTGAGCCATGAACTGATAACTTTAATTGATAAGTGTGACAAAGAAATATATTTTATTCAGAGTCGGGTACAAATGGTAAACAAAATAGTGAAACCGTCTCTTTAAACTAGCAATATGCCACGAAAAATGTGTATACATACAAATATTCCATAACAATTCAAACTACAATCTGAAACTATTTACATTCAGAATATTAAAAAAGGATATATACTCATATTTCTTTGATCAAAATGGCCTTTTATTGTACAAGAAGTATAATAAAACACTTTCAGTGCTTATAACATTTATAAGAAAACCTTTATATAATATTATATGCCAGATTGCTGTATATATGTCCCTTCATATTTCAATGCTGATATTATGAAGTACATTTAAGTCAAAGTTAACATTGGATTATAATTTGAAAACAATTTCTCCATATTTTCATCTCAATTCCAACTACTTGTACTTTATATTCAATTTAACATCAATCAGTAATTACAATTCCAATATTTGATTTGTGGTTCCTGTAATTGATTAAAGTAGATAAGATCAGAAATAATTAAATGAGAATATTTCTAGGTCAAATCAAGTACAGGTTGTGCTGCTTTAAACCCGGATTTCTATTGTCATTACAACTTTATAAAAATAATCAGTGATTAAAATTCCAGCATTTGATTTATGGTTCCTGCAATTGAATGAAATAATTAAATTTGAATATTTTTAGGTCAAATCAAGTACAGGTTGTGCTGCTTTAAACCTGGGTTTCTATTTTCATTACAAATTGATAGAATAAAAAACAGGGTGAATATTTACATTAAAAATCTCTTTGATCTTTTGAAACATATGCTATCATATACAATTACAATAAAGTGCAGGTTTTTTTTCTGGCATGCATAACAAGTCTTTGATGTATAGATTGGGTAAATTTACATTAGTTACAGAACAAAGGGTTTATTTAAATTAGCTGACTGGTTTCATCTCTCCACTTAATAGAGAATAAACAACCCAACATTTTAAAGATGGAGTGGCTGGCTGGTATAAAAAAAACATTTTAAATCTTGTATTCTTTAACTAGACCAGCCAGCATTTTTAATTTTTTAAATTTTATGTTCTTTATCTTGAATAACCAGCATTTTAAAGTTGGGATAGCTGGTTACTGAGCAAACAAATTAAAATCCTGTGTTCTTTATCTTGAACAACCAGTATTTTAAGGATTTGATTTCTTGTAAAACAAAACTACCATATTTGAAGTCTTCATCTAGATCAAACAGCATTTTAAAGTAGGGTTATCTAGTATGAATGGGAAGAGAATCAAATTTTAATTTTAATTTTGTGTTGTTGTAAACAACCAGTATTTTAAAGTTGTAGTGCTTTACTTTGATTAAGATTATGTAATGATTCTGACCACTGAAGATAGTTCAATAAAGTTCCATTATAGGTAAAATATATCAGCATCATGAAACTGCCAGGTTTTTTAAAATCAGACCTTTTTATTCACAAAAAAGAGAAATTATGTCATAAAATGATTTAAAACATAGATTTTTAGAAAATGAAGTAAAATTTATGAACTGCCTTGAGGTTTTATCCTAGATTTAGTGCATATTTTAATTTATTTCTCTTTGTATGAATCTAATGTGAAAAATTGATTAAAAATTTCCATTGTCACATGTTCTCTCTGTGCATTTCACTTTCATAAATCATTCAAGGACTATGATATCAAATATATATATTATCTTTTTTAAAAAAATATTTCACAAGCTCACAGCTCTTCAATTATTTTGCTTTTATCTTGGAAAAAGAAGTTATAGTATTATATTTCATGTCAAAGTTATGGTTTCTGTCAAGGATAGTTTTGTTTGTGATGATTTACATTGTAAAAAGAAAGAAATAAAGCATAACAAACTTACAAGGATAGGTTTCTCAAGATTTTGTCTACCAGCAGGTCCTTGGCCAAACTGCTTGACATTGATCTCTTTGAACTATCCACACTAATTTACAGAAAGAAGACCCTGATATTGTTTTTGTACACTAACAACTTCGGTCTTTTAAGGATTCAGTGTACCTGCAGGTCCTGGTCCTTGGCCAAACTGCTTGACATCAATCTCTTTCGAACTATCCACCCTGATTTACGGCTGAAAAAAAAACTGATATATAAGGTTAACTAACTGTTAATTAGATGCAGTAAAATTATAATTAGATCAAACATTCAAAGTATATTAGCCTTCTACCTCTGCCCTTATAGATGACCAAATTGTCTTCTACAGGTATTGTAATTTTACTTAATTCAGATTTGTAGGTTGGTAGATGAGAAGTTAAAGTTCGCTTGCAGCATATGCTGAAATAGCAAAATAGGTAGTTGTTGATAGTCATAGTAGTTTGGTAGATTAGGTTCAAAAAGATGATTCTGTGCTTATTGTTTTGGTAGTTGATAAGTTCAAATGGACAAACTAGTCCCTCATGTAGATATTGTTTTCAAAATTCCAAATGAAAGTGTTTATAAGGAAGACTCCCAAGAAAAGAAGAAAATATAATTGAATGTTAGGTAGTAAATATATATTTCATGGTGTTTGCTCATCATCTGTTGATTTTACTATTAGATTATACAGTTCTGTATAGAATATATTCTGTTCAATTTGAATAATATTGGAATATGTATTCCTCAAAGAACCATTAACTTATGTACTTTTATCCTGTCTTCATTTTATATCCATCTTGAATAATCTAGGATGGCTATTGGCTTTTCATGTCTGTCTGCCTTTTAACTTGGTGTGTGAGTTTCTTAAATTAAGGTTGTTGTTGGGTTAGATTTATTTGGATCTAACTTACCTTTATAAGTGTATATAATACTGGAATGACAAGAATTCCCTCAGAACAACTTTGAATCGAATGAATTAAAGAAATATTGGGCTTAAAACTTCATTTTAAGTGGTTTCTATGAATTCAAGAATCCTTTTTCTATGGAGAAGGTGCAGAATTGAAAACACCAACAGATTTTATATATTAAAGGTTACAGTTCATTAATTTGGGGGTCACTTGTGGTCTTGATTATGTGTAAATAGTCTTCAAAAGTACAAGAAATCCACATTTATCACATTTCGTTCAAAAATACATCAAACTAAGTATTTTACTTTCTATTTTTAATGATGTGTTATATTGCAGTCTCAATAAATGACACCTCATCATTTCAACTTTCAACACATCTGGACATGCATGCATTGGAAGGCTCAAATTACTATGATGAGCTTTGAACAATAATACGGATTAGCTCAGCTTAAAATTACCATTTCTGAGACTAAAGTACAATTGATAAAAAATCCAGGATTTGTCTCTTTAATCTAGGCTCAACACATGCTCTTACTTATAGTACACACAATAAACATACTATTCAGGGACTATATAGGGACTAAGGGTTTTTTTTTTTCAAGGAGGGCATCAGGTGCGAAAAACATCACTCTACCTCATAACCTATCTACCTTCAAATGAATCTATTATTAGATTTATGTTTGTAGTTGAAGATCAAAGTGAATTGTAAAAAGCCATATAAGATGATCAATAACAGTAAATGCATGATTGAGTTCTCTTTATTTTTGCTTTAGTTGAGATCAAAGTCGTCAGTTAATTTGGCTGATGGTTAAATGCGATAAGAATGACGTTGAAAAACGATTCAAGAAATGATTCAAATAATTGATATGAATTTTGATAATTGATGTCAACATTACCCACCTACAATAAACACAATCGGAAACTATATAGAAATATAGATGATTTGCATTCGTCATCAATCAAACCAATCACATTTGTGTTAAAAAAAAACCTTCAGACACATTGCATGGCTTGTTCTTTCATCTTTGCAGATAAAAAAAATGGAAGAATGAATTAGTAATGAGAGAATTTCTTTAGTCTTTCTTAATCAAAAGAGAAAAGTTAATGAAATGTAAATTCCATTACAAAAGTGTTTTCTATACAAGAACAATCAGATTTTTTTCAATAAAAAATTTTCCCATGGGTTTTTTTACTATTCGTTTGAAGTTTTATCTCTATTGTATTTCCTTGGATTAGTAGACTATATATACTATTATATATTAATCAAACCTATCAAAACTATCAAATTGAACGCTGGCTCTTCAGAAATTGATAGGGAAATGGGGACGGGTTTTGTTACAGGAGGGCAGTGTGCTTACTGTTTTAGATTTGAAGCACAGAATGATTCAACTATATTCTATTGTCTACTCCATGATTTTACATGCATTCACCTTCTTGTGATGAAGTTATATCATAAGGCAAGACAAATCAATTTTCTTGTTTTACAGATCTTTCAACCTCAAGTTTCCAGAAATCATGGATTTTCCAGATTTTTTCCTCTTTCTTTCATTACACAAACTTGTTTTTTTTCCTCCTACCTTTACAGATATTTCAAGAAAGATTTGGGTTTGGTCTAAGAGTTGTAGTGAAATTCCTACTTAATTTCTATCACATATTTCATGCAACAGATTGGAGGTGAGTCAGACATAGAACTCCATTGCTTCTATTTCTAAAACCACTTGTTCTGCTCCATGGTTTTATGAACCAACAATCTGTGAATGGCACAAGTTGAAGTCTTATCAACTAGAATATCTGAGTAGAGTTGTAACATCTGAATTGTCATGCTGCTGTGTAAACTAACCAACTATGAGAGATTATGATTTTATCACATACTGTGCAGAAATGCAAATCAACCAAGTATGAGATATCATGATTTTATCGGCATGGCACTAAAACATTTATGAATATATTAGGAACTACCAACTGTTCACAATGTCAAGCCAGGCAGGTAGATGCGAGGTAATGTTCGTGGATACTGACTTTGCAAACTATATAGTTGTTGGCAGATGACAAAGTAACATTCGCTTTCAGCAGATGCGGATATTGCAAACTAGGTAGTTGTTGGTAGATGACAAAGTAACGTTCATTTCCAGTGGATGCGATATTGCAAACTAGTTAGTTGTTGGCAGATGACAAATTAACGTTTGCTTACAGTGGATACTAATACAGCAAACTAGGTAGATGACAAGATATTGTTCGCTTCCAGTGGATGCTGCTATGGCAAACTAGGTAGTTATCCATGTCAAGCTGTTACAACTTTTGAACTTGACTGCAATTTGTAACACAGAAGGCTTCAATTTGATTGGATTGTATGTCAGCCCATACAGCCAATCAGAGCTCTTGACAGAAAGATTATTATGGCTTATTTTGTGTGCAGACTTTCCTATGTTCGTGTATACTGGCATACAACCCAACACAACACAATCAAATTGCTGTATTCTGTGTCACAAGAAAGGTGGATGTTGTAGTATTGTAAACCAAAGCCCCTTTCTTTGTTATTTGAACTAAAAAATCTGAATGATAAATCGGCAAGTTGGGGCAAATGTATCATTACTTATGACTTTGTAAAACAAGCTTCTATCATTGTTTTTTTTAACTGAAAAACCTAACCCTAATCTGAAACGGGCAAGTTGGGGCAAAGATATGATTGTGATTGAGTGTAATCTAGGCTATTAATTTCTGTTAAACTATTATTGAGTGTGTTATACTCATAAAATATAGCTACTGTTCGGAAACAATTGATATACTGTTCCTTTATTTAAGTATAAAATTCCCAGATTATAGTTGGTGATATTGATAGCCTTGTATTTTGAGAAGGTTAATATTAAATGTACACAAAATACTTGTTGACTTATTGAAGCACTTAGTGTATTCTTAGTCTTATCTTAAACATCTTTCAAATCTTGGACCTGAACTCCTTCTGTTTGTTATCTTGATGGGAAGATCTTTTAAATTTGGGACTCTAACTCCTTTCAAATCTTAAGCTATTGGCAAAAATGCATTTTTATTACAGGAACCATAAAATATAACCATCTGGTATCATTATATGTTGACCCCTTATTTATTTCGTACTATTTGTCCTTACAGGCTACCCCATACCTTAAACTACTTGAAGTACAAATATAGATCAATTTTGTCTATCTTCAGTATTTTGAGGTACATTGACAGTTTGGCCTTGATGGGAAAGAGTAGTAATAAATAAAAAGAATGTAGTTTATTGTTTGAAGTTTTATATTTTAAGTAGTATATTTCAGCTATATATTTGATTTATATCCTCTTTCAAGCCTTTAAAATTGCTCCAGATTTGTACATCATGTTATAGACAACATAGATTAACTGACAGTTATAGATTCATTGTAGTCTGGGGTTATCTTTGTGTCTTGATTCAAAAGTAAAGGAGACATTGTTTGTAAATTTATCTCTAGTCTCCGATCCCTGATTAACAATATAAGATAATGTACAATTATATAAATATTTATTTACAGGTTCAGTAAACTCTTGTAAGTTCTATTCAGATTGCTGATGATTATTGTTAATTGCATGCAGTGTGCAGTGATGAAATGGTCTTGTGGTTTCTGTTTCAAACTGTAGAGAGATTTATAACATGTGAAGTCTGTAACACAGACAATGCTTCCTATCTCCGAATATGGGCTTTAACATGATCTTATTAACCTGTATAAAAAACAAAGTCAACTATATTTTGTGTTGTAGGCCTGGAAAAGTGTCTAAAATGAGTGATTTGATTTGCTAGAAAGTTTCTAGGGCCAATCTTGATTCTATAATATTTAGCTGTCAGTATATACCTCACTTGTATTACTGCAGCCTTGAGGTCTTTTTTTGAATAGAGTTGTGGTAAGGACACGATGAAGACCATGTTTCACTGACAGCTCATTATAGAGTTTTTTTTGGAGAGATGATCTAAATAATTTGGTTATTTGCCCTTATGATTTGATCACAATGTAAAATGAACAATACTGGCAGTCAAAACTACACAAAAAGGATAAAATGAAATATTAAAGGGGGGCTATGAATGGGTGAGGTACATTCATACATTTTTAAGATTAACTTTATACCCTTAAATAAATATAAAAAATAGTTTATCAGGGCCAGAGATGATATTGATAGGACTGTGTGTGTTCTTATGTAACTTGAAGCTTATTTAAATTATTTGGTTGGTTTGTAAATACTCAGTCTAGTCTAGTCCAAATCATCTGCCTCTTTCTAAGAATTTACCTGTTTTTCATAAAGTCTCTATGAAATAGTAATTGTACTAGATACAATGTAAGCAATGTGAACTCTTCAAAAGGGAGTCCAAGGTGACAAACCCAGCTGCAGTCATATCCTATCAAAGTCTTTTTACAATATTAAAGTAAAAAGTTTTCAAAATCTAAGACTTTTTATAATTTTTTTATCCACATTTCTTTTATTTTGATACCAGAAAATATTTTAAATCTTTTTATTTGGAACAAATCTTACTGTAATTTTCAGATGGTACCAGTCTAAGAATGGTTTGTCTTCTGTCTCCTTGAAGATTTTACCATTTATATTAAGTTTGAAAGACAGATATCTGTTCCTCATGTCGAAATTTAACAGTATTAAATTATATAATAAAATATTCCAATGAATAGTCTGTTTTCTCTTTGTAGTTTAAATTATTTATGACATGGGCCAAGTCTGTTCTCTGTTTTGCATGTCTAAAATTCAGGTATTATGAAGGAATCTGCTGACAGATTAATATGAATTTAATAAGGTTTCTGGAACTCATTTTGAAGAAACCATATTTCTATTTATTTAATAATATTTAATAATCATAATTCTCTGGTCACACAGACTTCTACTTCCTGTTTATTTCACATTTCGAGTAATTTATTCTACTTTGGTGCATTGTGTGGTATTTTCATTTTTTTCTAGGCTAATTTGGAATGTAGTTGTTTAATAAGAACATTCCATGTTACATGATATTTAACACAAAATTTAGAAAATGATATAATAAACCAATGGATAGCACAGAACTTACTTTAAAAAAACTTATTCAAGTTTTCAAGTCCTTGAAAATAAATCTATAACAAGCATTGAAAAAACTGCTTGGTGTATTTAATTGAGATAAATTGTTATCTGTCTATACTTTATGTTGTATCCCAAACAGAGGTGATCTAAAATGGCCTGAGAGGGAGGAATAAATGAGAGGTGTCTCTGGTCTGGCAAGGTCTGGTCAAATCCGAAGGAAGACCAATCTATTTCAGATGTCCAGAGATGAGCATTTCAGGAGTAAAATTTTCACTTCAAAAGTGACCTTTCACTGGTGTGAGGGGGAGACATGTCCTAATTACCTACCCTGTAAATAAGCCACTGATCCCAAAACATACAAACAAAATAAAGGCAACCCAGAAACATTTCATAGTCCTAGTTTTCTGTGATAAATTGCTATGGCTTCATATCTGCACTGAATATTTCTACACATAACTACACATATTGTAGCGAAAATTTTCCTTGTTTTTATAGCACAATATAAATTGGCTGTCATGTAGCTCTTACTTTTTTATCATTAAACGAGTTTTTTTTGCATGTTTAATTACCCAAAACATACACAACTTGGTTAACTTTTTGACAATAAACACTTCTTAAAAGCACACATCAAAAGGCTTTAAAATTAAGTGATAACTTTTATTCTTTATAAAAAATAATTTTATGGAAGCAATTAGCCTATATTACTGTGTGAACTACAAACTTCTTAATTCTTTTAATTTGTTTGAAGTAAGAGGGTTGAATAATATTTTTCTCATTTAAAATTTTGCTCTTTTTACCTCTAGTACAAATTTGTACCATAAACTTTCATATATTGTTTTTAAAGATGTGCCATAATGAATTGTATCCAGGGCCAATGGGCCATCCATGCATATTGAATATATTTCTATTTGTGTGAAGATTTTTACCCTGTGATAGTGTCTATATATAACTGTAACCACCCTAACAACATCTACCAAACCCTTATTGATTTGCAATTATTCTAACCCTATAAGACTTGACAATAGTGAACTCCACTTTAACCCTGTGCCAGTGCCTTTTATTGACTTGTAACTTGTAACCTTTCATCTTCCCCAAGCCTTATAGAAGTGAGGGGTAGAAATCACAAACACAAGATAATATAATGTAGCAAGCACACTTCTATAATAAATAATTATGCTTATTTCATTGTCTTGTGTTTGTGAGTTTCTTATTTATATAATATGAAATTTGTGACAGTTTAAAACCGAAACACTTGAGTTAAATTGGTGCTAATCTTGTGCCGACATTTGACTTATTTTAAGACAGCATGATGTCATATGACTTCAAAGATTCCAAAAAAAAAATCCATTCTATGGTTCAATTGTTCCATGTAAAGGAAGCATGTATTTTTGTAGAATGTTTTATCCCACCTAACAAAGACAGGGATATTATGAAGAAAAACATCGAAAGATGAAAGGCATTATAGCTGTCTGGTCAGGAAATAGGATCTTAAAACTACTCTAGATCTTATGATATTCATCGAAAATAATCAAATCTTTACTTTAACCATCTTTATAATGATAAAGAGAACAAAGGCTCTTTGTAGTTTGAAACAACAATACTAGGTGTTAGTCTTTCATTGTTTTTCTTTCTTTGAATGTCTTGATTATGATATAGACCTGGTATTTTATCTTCAGTTTCTATCCATGCATTCAAAGGATGCCTCTTGCAGGTGGAATTCAGAGGGACCTCTTTATATACCCACATAGTATGGGAACACATTGTTGTCACCCTGTCTACAATAAGCTTGTATAGGCAATAGAGGCCACAGTATTTACCTGATTCTTATGAAATTTAGTGTGTATGTGTATATATACAAGATCACGGACAAGTGTGAGTTTGGGTACAAAGGAAAACAATGTTTTGAGTCCTGAGACATTGAAATGATATGGAAGTTTGTAAATGCAGTGATTTTGTTGGATTGTACATTAGCTAAACAGCGAATTAGAGCCCTCGACAGAAAGACTGTAAGCAATAGGATGTTCCAGTGGGCGCTGAGCCATATAGAGCTACATTTACAAATACATGATACCAGAAAGGTTTCTATTGCAGTCAAGGTATAATACAAAGTTTGTAATAGCTTCACACTGTGAAGATGTGATACCAAAAAGGTTTCTATTGCAGTCAAGGTATAATACAAAGTTTGTAATAGCTTAACACTGTGAAGATGTGATACAAGAAAGGTATAATACAAAGTTTGTAATAGCTTCACACTGTGAAGATGTGCTACAAGAAAGGTTTCTATTGCAGTCAAGGTATAATACAAAGTTTGTAATAGGTTCACACTGTGAAGATGTGATACAAGAAAGGTATAATACAAAGTTTGTAATAGTTTCACACTGTGAAGATGTGATACAAGAAAGGTATCTATAGCAGTCAAGGTATAATACAAAGTTTATAATAGCTTCACACTGTGAAGATGTGCTGTATCCTGTATTGACTGTGTTTTAATGGTCAGCTATCTTCCAGCTGATGAAATGATAGATTTAAAATGTAGAAACATTTCACAGTTAAAATCTATTAGAAGGAAATAGAAGAGAAAATGTTTTATGTTTTGTCATGTTAAATTATATCTCATGTGTAATGAAGGTTAAACTTCAGCCATTTATTACTGAGTTTTTCAGCTTGACTGGTATTATAAATTAGTTTAATTTTCATCTTCTTCAAAACCTTTTTACATTAACAACTCATTGTTTTTATATTAGCTGTAGGAAATTCAGACCAAACTTTTTCACATAACCTTTTGTTTGAAAGGCAGAAATTTGATTGGTTAAAGCAGGTAAGGTCAAGGGTTAGTTTGAATTTTAAAGATCCCCTTCATTAGACCCTGATTAAATCCTGTATTATGCACTACATAGAAGTCTATTAGTACCTTAATGGCTGTGAAAGTTGCAGAACATCTACATGTAAAGTTCCAGCTCATTGGTCCAGACACATGAATAATAGCAGAATGTAAAATCATTTGCACAGAAAGATGCAGAAGAGATGGACAATGGTTTACTATGAAATGAAGTACTACATGTGTAGACCCAGCAGAGCATATATGAATTTTAATAACAATTAATTTCTAAGGTTTTATTGAAAATAAAATGCTGCATCCATTAGTCCCCTTCTCTCCTGCTTGTACTGGGAGCTGTGGTGGTTTGATGACTGAGACCCTTGCTCCCTTACCTGAAAGTCAAGGGTTTAATCCTGGCAAATACTTTGCTCTTGTCAGTGATTCAGGTCATCATTAGCCAAGATGCAGAAAAGTAGGGGGTAAAAATCCATTAATATCATTTTGTATCCTGTCTGTGTTACCAATGTCATAAGTAAAATAGAGATACAGTTATTCCTCAAATTAATGAAATGAAATAAAACATGTACAGAGCTACGAGGGCTCACTTGAATTCATATCAATTATGACGACAATAGCTTATCTTTTGCTGAAAATAAAATGCTAAACCCTCCTCTTCTGCCTGTGTTGGCAATGTTAGAAGTAAATAGAAATACAGAGTGAATCTACTAATAAACTCAGGCTATAAATCACTTAATAATAGAGTGTAACTATAATAATGCCAGTCTGACTATCTGTATAAATGTTTCAATAAGCAATGTTCTTACTGTCAGTCATTTGCCATGTAAGTGCTTCAATTGAGATAGCAATCTTCTGTTTGTCTCGCTGTTTCTGTCAAAACAAATAAATTGACTTCTATTAGAATCAATCTTTTAGAAAGCTTTTACAAGCCTCAGATGTTTACATGTTTTATTGTCTCTATGAAAGAAGAGCTCCAATTTCTGCCATTGATAGTTACATTTATCATGTCTCAGGTTTCTTTAAAGGGGGCGTTTCTTGTCATGAAGAAGTTGAATTGCACTATAGCTAGATAAATTCTTAGACCATGTGCATGTAAAATGAAAGGATTTATGCATTAGGATAAATTTGGTTTGTTCATATATCAATTTGTGTGGGACAATATCTGTAGATCATGAAAATAAAGGTAGACAAAAGAGCAGAAGACCCAACAATACCGCAACAATCATCCACTATTTTTTTCATACTTTTATGAAAATTTGTATTTTTATTCCTAGGAAGTTTCCTTTCGACAAATTTTAATTTGATTGAGGGTCACCAGACTATTGCACACATCATTTAATCATTTTAAACTTGCCAAAAATCAAGGTTAGTTTTGATGTATTGAAAAACCTGAAGAGAGAGCAGTTGGATACTGAACTCATTCCAACACCTCAACACATTAACCCATTAATTTCCCTGGACTATTGGAAGATGTAATTCAATGAATCATTTGGACTATGTGATTCATATTAACTTGTATAATCTTCTAGTGTCGAGACAATTTCCCCACCGAGAATTGACCAACTGGTGAAATTCTCTGGTGTCATCAGAACAATAAACAACTTGAATAATTCTGATGATTAAGACGCTGATTCTCAGTTTTGTCATTCGTTGAATGATTAACAAAATGTCTGGACGACTGATTAAATAGTGTATATGCAGGAAGTAGAAATGAATAAAAGTTAGAACAAGGAAAATTATACTGTAGGGACCAAAATGTCTAACATTTAAGTCAGTGGGACTAGAAACATATTTCCCATTCCAAATATAAAATAGTTGAGTTCCTTTAAATACAAGTTTGCCCCTGTAAGACTTAAGGTTAGGTACAGGCCTACAAACTGTACACGATGTTGCAATACAAGTTGGCCCCTGTAAGACTTAAGGTTAGGTACAGGCCTACAAACTGTACACGATGTTGAATGTAAGACATAAGGTTAGTGTACAGGCCTACAAACTGTACACGATGTTGATAAGCTTCTAGATATAGGAGACCCTACCATTCTAATTTTTCAGTGACAAGTCTGAATCCATATACAGTTTAGCATTTACATGATCACAGAAACCACAGACATCTTATAGAAACTTTTAAGATAATAGCTTAAATACAGCCTGAACCTTATATTAGTAGATTTCAAGCTGAACCAATCAAGAATAATAGACACCAGCTAATACAATGGATGAATTAAAGGTTCAAATAGTTCTGATAGAGAAACTGATTGGTAGAATTGTCATTGGTAATGACTGATTTAATGTCAGGAGTGAAAGAAAGAATGGATAAATGAAAGATCGAAATGTAGAGATGTAAAATAAATAATTTTTATTTAAATTTCTGATGTTATAACTTTAAGAAGGATGCCAGCATGAAGAAACAATCAGAATTAGATTGCAGGATTTTGATGCTGTCACTAATCAATTGACTGACAGAGTGACAGAATAGAATAATTGAATAATTGTAAGGCAGGAATAATTGGAATGGTGATTTAACATGTCATGTTGTGAAGACTGGTAGAATGGTTTTATGACAGAACAAATTATAGGAAGCATTAAAAAGACAGCATGTTGAATATTGAAATTATTCTGATATATGTTCCTTATAACTTGACAGAACAACAAATATTGATAACATGATTTCAATGGTAGATAGTGATGAATGATTCAATTGTCTCAATGCTTGTAAATTAGTACATTTTGAACTTTAAGGACAACTTGTTTTGGAACTTACCGTTATAGAACTAATGAATATGGAACTAACTAAAAAGATAGTGAATGAGTGATTTCAATTGTTTAATTGCATGTGAATCAGTAAACTTTCTCTACCAGTACTTGAAATTTTATGCTGTTTGGTACATCTAGCATCAGGAACCTTTTCAATATAGAGCTTATAAAACTAACTAAAAAGATAGTGAATGAGCGATTTTAATTGTCTGCATGCATGTAAATCAGTAAAAACTTTTAAGATGAAATTGAAGTTCATCTCATATTGCAGATCCTTGTTTCAGAACATCTAGTATATGGACAGATTTAGAAATAGAATTAAGATGGAAGAATATAAAAGATAGCATACTGATTAAACTGAATGTCCAAATTGTCCTGACCTTTGACCTTCTCAAGCCATTAATTTAGTTGTGAACAGTTTGAATTTGAATGGTATGGTATTTAGTTAATGATAGTTTTCCCCAAGTCTATTGTGTACAATGTATTGTTACCGTGGAGATATATACCCTCCAAACCCATTATTTTTAACCAGTCAGGGCTAGCCTCCAACCCAACCCTGTGATTTATTTTTATTGTTGAGTGAGATGGTTATCAAGCCATTATTCCGATTGGTTTCAGTTTACCATTTGGCTGGAGGATATTTCCATTTCATGAATGGCTTGTTATACGCTCAGGCCTTAAGTTCATGAAATCAAATTGTCAGTTCGCTGTATAGATTTCCAAACCAGGATCAAATGTCCATGCCTAGACCAATCACTACTTGTGGATCAAAACACTTCAATAAAACATCCTTCTTATATATATATAATTACTTAATCTACAGTTTATAGACACCAAGTCAATGTGTATTCTGGATCCTTTCAAAATCTCAGTAAGACCTCTTGGCAACAATCTCTATTATATTGTCTGTTTCCATTGACATTGAGATTGACTGGAGTAATGAGGAGAATTGACTTATTCAAGGTCACTAGAACTTTCCAACTTAAATGACTGATTTCAAGCATTGAGACTGATCTATCTAGTCTTTTATCGAAGTCACAAAATAGAGTTACAAGGTAATTACCATTCCAGAAGAAAAGAGATTTTGCTCAAGAATTGGAAAACTTTACTTTATTCTATGAGTTAAAGAAATCGTAAAATAGTTGTATAATAAAAAATATGTGTATCAGGCACATTGATAGGATCAGTATACACCCAACCAATTTTCAATCAAAATTCTTTAATTCCTGTAATTCCACCACAAGTGTTTGATGTTATCACATCACTTATCGCAAAATTTGCTTTTTACAAGGTCCATACTGACTAGTGATAAAACACTTAGTTTAAGTGGAATTGCTAGAACCACAAACGTATTATTGAAAATCACACGTTTCAAATTCAAGCTATCAGTTTCTCAGATACACATAAGAAATTTAGAAAACCTCTTTACAAGCCCTTTAGCATACCCATCAGTAACTGTTTAATACTGCCATTTATAAGATCCATCAATACTTGACTGGCTAGACATTTTTAAAGATCCCTGCACATTATACACAAGCATGATTAATTGTCTGAGGAAGTGAGATGTCTGAATAAATCTACACAAATTGATTCCATTCACACAATCTCCTGTAAAAATTCAATACCTGAATTTGAATTATTCTTGACTAAACTCGTTCTTTTATGATCAAGATCTTAGTCATGTCTGTGAACAGAAACATAAAATAACTGATAATTATTCCAAGTATTTCAATGGTATGTTTCTACAGTTGAAATGGGACAGGGACATTGTTAGATTTGGAAAGTTTTTTGAAGTGTATAGAGTTACACATTTGCTACATTGAGGGTGGTTAAGTGCATCATTCAAACTATTTCAAAAGAGTTTTCTTATTTAGAAGAGTACACTGAATTGACCCTAATAAACAACAGGAGAGAGATAAAAAGAATTTGCTACAATAAAAGACGAACACAGTCAGAGCATGTTAAGTACGGTTAGAATGTCAATATAAAGGATTCCCCTACATGTAAGTTTTTGTCTGCAGTTTGGGCGTACATGTTTCAAACTTCATAAAACAGACAATAATCAGTTCAAAATGTGAATAATGGAATTCAATTTGTGGAAAATTGGGTTCATGAATTGTCTATTGGGAGACAGTAATTGATAAATAAATTACCAAATTTCAATTGCCGACTGTCACTAATGCATTGGATTTTGTTATTTACATTGATTGTTGTAGAGCAATCAGACTTCTCATTATAAAATCTAAATAAAAAATACAACCAGATGATAGTCAAGATAAATACTATCAGAAAGAAATCCTTGAAATATTATACAACACCAAGACTGATTACAAAGATTTATTACTAAATAATTATTGTGAGGTGCCATTCTTCTGAGAATAAGATTCCATAAAAGCACAGGCCTAGCTCATGAAATTAGAATCATCTGTTTCAAAGTGCTGTTACATTTAGTTTAATTGGTATTTTCAATAATGCAAAAACGAAAAGAAAAAAGAATTCACATTTCAAAAACAAATTGGGACTTTGGTTAGCAAAGACCCACAAGTATAATCTGGTGGTACCAACTAATAACAATATGTGTTATTTCAAACTTAAACATTTCTTACAAATTAAAAAAGAAATTGATAGTGTGCCATATAAATACACATGTACTTGTGTATTTTTAGTATATCAGACGAATTGTATATTGAGATATTATGTATTTTCGATTTTTTTCTTTTTTTTTTTTTTTTTTTTCCCAATGTATTGCCCCATGGGCTGAATGTGAGACAGGACCATGTCCTTGTGTATTGGGCCTAATTCTGACCCATGTAAAATAAAGAGTTTATTATTATTATATAGAAAGTGAATTAACTTGTGGTTGAAGAGATATTTAATTTCCTCTTCAAGAAAAAATCAAATCCTAAATCTTATGTTTTCATATTTTAGGTTTTTATGTTACAAAACTTCAAAGCTGATCGTAAAAATATACTGAAAGGTTTAAAATTGGGTTTCTAGATGAGTTTTTAACATTTCTCATCAGTAAAAACATATAATAACCCAATAAACCTCAGTAATGAAAGATGATAGCATTTTGAATAAACATATCAGAACTTTTTAACGATTCATAAATCATCAATTTTGTTGCAATCCAGGGCTCAGTTCTACAAAAATATTTTAGGATCAATTTTGTCATAAGTATGGTAAATTGTACATTTATGACAAAATCTTTAATGTTTTTTTTTTAACAGAGCCCTGAATACAGCTTTAACCCTGAAACCAGGTTGAAAAATCTAAAAGCTGTTCTCAACCTTTGCTTGTATTTAACCCAAGACGCTTTAGGTAAGGGAGCAAGCGTCCAATTCACAGAGCCACAGATCTATAACAAAATGTCAAAAAATAATTTTTTTTCTTGTAAATAGAAACAAAACAGAAATATTTTGGGTTAAAGGAAGCAAATTTTGGCTGAGATAAGA
Source organism: Nipponacmea schrenckii (assembly GCA_030562195.1). Taxonomy (NCBI): domain Eukaryota; kingdom Metazoa; phylum Mollusca; class Gastropoda; family Lottiidae; genus Nipponacmea; species Nipponacmea schrenckii. The sequence goes on from CM060201.1 coordinate 19,802,565, forward strand.
ATCCCAAATTGATAAATAGAAAACAGACTGACTTTTGGAATTATGCGTGGGGAAACATATGAGGTCGATTTACCAAGTTATGTACAAACAATCAGAATTAATCAGTGAAAATTGAAACAATAAATGAGGTTTATCAGAGATGAGAAAGAGTCAAGCCGGAAGAATTTAACCGATTACACCTTCTTCTATTTCCATCTTTCTTACTTTGGGAATTGCATCAGAAAGAATTCTGATATCTGCTTGTGTTGTTTTGTGGAATTTAAAAGATTTTTTTAGTTGTTAGAATCAATGCACTGGCATTCTGGAGAAAGATTAGATTCTTGTGTTTTAACTAGAGGTTGTACCATAGTATTATTAGCATTATAATTATGGTCGGCAATTGGAACCGTGTGATGGTATACCTCTTTATTACGGCTCAGAATATACATTTTATCTGACTAACAAGATCAGGGTCTACCAATACATCGCTGTCTATTCAATGCACTAACAACCTCACTTCGGATTTTGCTGACTTCCATTTCCTGGTGTAGACTCGCATTTCCATGTCACTCAAGATTCAAATACACATAATGACGCCATGAAAGTCTATAAGTATTGAAGTATTATATATACCAACTGTCTAAATGTGCACTTCTTGATCATAATTTTGCTTTGATTATCATATTCAAAATGTTTTAATGTGTACCTGAATCTTCACAATAGCAAGGTATTATGAGCTTTGTCTTATACTTTGATTTTGATAAGCCAACTTTCATATAACACAGATCAAAGCGATTAATCAGATTGGAATTAACAGCATCTGGCTGTAAATAAAGACTTGATTGGCTATATTTGCTAACTTACAAACCATTCAAATCTCTGCATTTACAACCCTCTTTGATACATAAAAAAAGCATGAATGTGAGTTAACATATAAGACAAACTTCGTAACAGCTTGACATTGTAAAGATGATGTACCTGAAGTTTCAAAACAATGATTCATCAATATCACTTTGTAATTAATCTTCACATTTCATTGTTGATGGCTTGAAAACATCAAAAAATTTAAAAATATTTTTGTTTGAAATTTGACAAGATATGGTACAAATCAATGTGAAAGTTATATGATGGTGGGCGCAGTGTTTAGAGAAGATAAAAGAATCTGTAACTGACTGGCTCTGACCACCTGCTGATCTCATAAACAGGTAGTCTTCTTGGTAGTCTCACTTTCTGGGGTTTCTCAATTTCAAATTCGTTTCATACTGTTTGAAGATAAAACTTCCCTGAGTTGAAATGATCTGTTTGTAGAATCGTATAGTGCTGAAGATGAAGTGTAGAGGTACTCTGAAGTTTATTGAAATAAATATTTTCATAAAGAAGAACAGATGATTACAGCTCTTAGAAGTTAAATAGAGTTGTAGGTTATTCCTAGTATGAGACTAAACCTAGAGGTATGATGATATTTCCTCACTTGTTGAACTGATGTCATCATCAAACATATCAAAGGAAATGATTCTATATGTATAAGTACAAACATTAGGCTACTAAGTGCTGGGAATATGTTAAAAATCATTTGAATATTACATATTCTAATAATATGTATCATAACTCAACTGAGGTAGTTGAGGACATGTTATAGCCCAATAATGTGTATCATAACTTAATTTAGGTAGGTGAAGACATGTTGTAGCCCAGTTTGTTAGTGTGTTGGAATCTTCATATGACGTCACGGCTTGATCCAAGTATATGATAGTATTGAATCTGATTGAGTCGATCTAGTCACAGTTACAATATGAACAAATAAATCATATCTTCTGAATTTATGTAGATACATACAGAGTGTAATGTATGATCTCAAATTCTGAAATATTAATATTTCATTATTCAACACAAGATACTGACAATCAAGGATAGTTTTACAAGTTCTGGATTTAATCTAATTAATTGAATCCATGACAACTTATCTAAAGATCGTTAGTGTTTGAATGTCCTAAGGATGATGATGATCAAGGACACAATCACATTTGATTCAAGGACAGTAACCCTGTTCAAATCAGGGGTAAATTAATTTTTGTAAATTGAGTGCAGGAGTAGGCCTGCAGGGTGAAACTGGAAGTTAATCACAGTAGAGTTCGTTATCTCTATAACATCTCACTTCTGTATGGAGGATGACCTTTTGGCATTTAAGAGGTTAGATATGGGAAATTCCTGGTGGGCGGTAAACTATCTGGTCATTGATTAACATACAAATTTAAATTGATAAAGTTTGTTTCACCTCTGGAGATCCTGTTTTTTATATGGCTTTCAGACCTTTCATAGATTGATAATACTTTTAAACAAGTGACAGGTTAGACCTAAATGTATTAGTGATCATTATAGTTTGTATGTGTTCCTGGCAGTCAGCATACTCTGCCTTGTAAATAAACATTATTATTTGTACTAATTATTAAGAATAATTTTGTGTTCCATTGAAAGTTTGCCCTGTGGCCACTCTACAAATGGGTTGGTCAGCTTGGCATCCCTTAAATTGCTTCTTAGGTATCCATTGTAGTAGATCTTCCAATGGAGTTCTGCTTCTAGAATTCAGTAAATTATTCGAATGCGTTGTATTCTTCTATGAATAGAACATTAGGTCCTCTTAACTCAAAACATCTTTCTATCAAATAGACTAGACATACCATGTAAATGTTGAATAATTCTCAATGACTGTTGACTTAATTACAATGTTTCAAGGATAAAAACCAGCTTTCACCCACCTGACCTAACCTGATTTACCTGAGAACATCAAAGAGATAAAAACACAGTATTGGCATGTAAGGTATGAGGAGTGTAAGAATATAACTATACAGTCTTATGACAATGTACTGGCTTTTATTTAACTAGATAGCTATTCAGATATAGGTCAGAGAAAGTTAGGGGTGGTTTTTATGTGAACATAGAAATAAGAAATTATATGAATGGAGTTTTACATCTTATTCTTTTGCACCAAATTGGGCTAAAGAAGACAGGCAACACCATGCAGTGTGCAATAAGATAAGGAAATTTATTTTACCAGGATATTCGAATCTCAAAGGATCATTAACCAAAAAAGCCTGTAGCACACATGTCCACAGATTATTGTCCCATCCGAATAACAATCCACTTTTGCCATGTCAGAAGATATAAATAAGAAATGATACAGCATAAGGTGCAGAAACCTGTAATTTGGGGAGCGTAACATTGTCATTGTAACTAAGTTGTCATTCGGTGCATTATGTCTTTACACATTTTAAGTTATATATATATGTAATTGGTATATCAGGAACTACAGACTGTGCAAGTGGAAGCATACATGCCTGCGAATATTGGACACAAAGGGTCTCGGTATTATGGATTATCCCATTTATTGAAAAACTCTGGAATGCAAGTCTTTAAAATAAAGTATTGTTTTTTGATTAAATTGATTCTAAAGCTTATATTCTAAGAAGATGATCAAATATACGTACATGGTAATTGTCTGTCTTGAAGCTAACTTGGTTTCTATTTACATCTGGAAAGTGGTTGAGTAGTTTGATATTTTAATTATTTCTGACAAATCCTATCTTAATTCAAAACTTTTCTCTAGATATTTATTTGTGTAACTGCAGGTATTAAATTTTAAATGGTTGGAACTCGAGTAAACTGATTCGAAAATACGAAGAGAAATGAGGCAGATAGCCAAGAAAATAAATTATGTGGTGAAAAGAAAATAAACGGCAAGAAAATTAGCCCAGATTTCAGATTTGAAAGACATTTTAATAGATTTTTTATAGAAATTTATACCCCACAGTCTCAGTATCTAGTAATTATGATGTTAGAATGGCAGCAAATGTCTTGTTCATGTCCTTCTTTCATCAAGTTTTTAAAACAGTTGTTAGCAAGACTGATGCTGATTAATTAAATGTGGTGTTTTCATTTTTGTTCAAGTTTGTCTTGAGTATGATAACTCCTTGGTTACTAGCTAGTTGATATCAAAGAGATTCTAACTCATGGTTCTTAAATTCTCAAGATAAAGCTAGCTAATTACAATATAATACACTAGTATTTACTATATCTATACTAGCTAGTTGATATCAAAGAGATTCTAGCTCATGGTGGTAAAATTCTCAAGATAAAGCTAGCTAATTACAATATAATACACTAGTATTAACTATATCTATACTACCTAGTTGATATCAAAGAGATTCTAACTCATGGTGGTAAAATTCTCAAGATAAAGCTAGCTAATTACAATATAATACACTAGTATTAACTATATCTATACTAGCTAGTTGATATCAAAGAGATTCTAACCCATGGTTCTTAAATTCTCAAGATAAAGCTAGCTAATTACAATATAATACACTAGTATTAACTATATCTATACTACCTAGTTGATATCAAAGAGATTGTAACTCATGGTGCTTAAATTCTCAAGATAAAGCTAGCTAATTACAATATAATACACTAGTATTAACTATATCTATACTAGCTAGTTGATATCAAAGAGACCTCTCTAACTCATGGTGGTAAAATTCTCAAGATAAAGCTAGCTAATTACAATATAATACACTTGTATTTACTATATCTATACTAGCTAGTTGATATCACAGAGATTCTAACCCATGGTTCTTAAATTCTCAAGATAAAGCTAGCTAATTACAATATAATACACTAGTATTTACTATATCTATACTACCTAGTTGATATCAAAGAGACCTCTCTAACTCATGGTGGTAAAATTCTCAAGATAAAGCTAGCTAATTACAATATAATACACTAGTATTTACTATATCTATACTACCTAGTTGATATCAAAGAGACCTCTCTAACTCATGGTGCTAAAATTCTCAAGATAAAGCTAGCTAATTACAATATAATACACTAGTATTTACTATATCTATACTAGCTAGTTGATATCAAAGAGATTCTACCCCATGGTTCTTAAATTCTCAAGATAAAGCTAGCTAATTACAATATAATACGCTAGTATTAACTATATCTATAGTACCTAGTTGATATCAAAGAGACCTATCTTACTCATGTTGCTAAAATTCTCAAGATAAAGCTAGCTAATTACAATATAATACACTAGTATTTACTATATCTATACTAGCTAGTTGATATCAAAGAGATTCTAACTCATGTTGCTAAAATTCTCAAGATAAAGCTAGCTAATTACAATATAATACACTAGTATTAACTATATCTATACTACCTAGTTGATATCAAAGAGACCTCTCTTACTCATGTTGCTAAAATTCTCAAGATAAAGCTAGCTAATTACAATATAATACACTAGTATTAACTATATCTATACTACCTAGTTGATATCAAAGAGATTCTAGCTCATGTCGCTAAAATTCTCAAGATAAAGCTAGCTAATTACAGTATAATACACTACTATTTACTATATCTATACTAGCTAGTTGATATCAAAGAGATTCTAACTCATGTTGCTAAAATTCTCAAGATGAAGCTAGCTAATTACAGTATAATACACTAGTATTTACTATATCTATACTAGCTAGTTGATATCAAAGAGATTGTAACTCATGGTGCTTAAATTCTCAAGATAAAGCTAGCTAATTACAATATAATACACTAGTATTAACTATATCTATACTAGCTAGTTGATATCAAAGAGATTGTAACTCATGGTGCTTAAATTCTCAAGATAAAGCTAGCTAATTACAATATAATACACTAGTATTAACTATATCTATACCAGCTAGTTGATATCAATGAGATTCTAACCCATGGTTCTTAAATTCTCAAGATAAAGCTAGCTAATTACAATATAATACACTAGTATTTACTATATCTATACTAGCTAGTTGATATCAAAGAGATTCTAACTCATGGTTCTTAAATTCTCAAGATAAAGCTAGCTAATTACAATATAATACACTAGTATTTACTATATCTATACTAACTAGTTGATATCAAAGAGATTCTAACTCATGTCGCTAAAATTCTCAAGATAAAGCTAGCTAATTACAGTATAATACACTAGTATTTACTATATCTATACTAGCTAGTTGATATCAAAGAGACCTCTAACTCATGGTGCTAAAATTCTCAAGATAAAGCTAGCTAATTACAATATACTACACTAGTATTTACCATATCTATACTAGCTAGTTGATATCAAAGAGATTGTAACTCATGGTGCTAAAATTCTCAAGATAAAGCTAGCTAATTACAATATAATACACTAGTATTTACTATATCTATACTAGCTAGTTGATATCACAGAGATTCTAACTTATGGTGGTAAAATTCTCAAGATAAAGCTAGCTAATTACAATATAATACACTCGTATTTACTATATCTATACTAGCTAGTTGATATCAAAGAGATTCTAACTCATGGTGGTAAAATGCTCAAGATAAAGCTAGCTAATTACAATATAATACACTAGTATTAACTATATCTATACTACCTAGTTGATATCAAAGAGATTCTAACTCATGGTGGTAAAATTCTCAAGATAAAGCTAGCTAATTACAGTATAATACACTATTATTAACTATATCTATACTACCTAGTTGATATCAAAGAGATTCTAACTCATGGTGGTAAAATGCTCAAGATAAAGCTAGCTAATTACAATATAATACACTAGTATTAACTATATCTATACTACCTAGTTGATATCAAAGAGATTGTAACTCATGGTGCTTAAATTCTCAAGATAAAGCTAGCTAATTACAATATAATACACTAGTATTAACTATATCTATACTACCTAGTTGATATCAATGAGATTCTAACCCATGGTTCTTAAATTCTCAAGATAAAGCTAGCTAATTACAATATAATACACTAGTATTAACTATATCTATACTACCTAGTTGATATCAAAGAGATTGTAACTCATGGTGCTTAAATTCTCAAGATAAAGCTAGCTAATTACAATATAATACACTAGTATTAACTATATCTATACCAGCTAGTTGATATCAATGAGATTCTAACCCATGGTTCTTAAATTCTCAAGATAAAGCTAGCTAATTACAATATAATACACTAGTATTTACTATATCTATACTAGCTAGTTGATATCAAAGAGATTCTAACTCATGGTTCTTAAATTCTCAAGATAAAGCTAGCTAATTACAATATAATACACTAGTATTTACTATATCTATACTAGCTAGTTGATATCAAAGAGACCTCTCTAACTCATGGTGCTAAAATTCTCAAGATAAAGCTAGCTAATTACAATATTTTACATGTTAACCAGTGTTCTATCTCAAACTACTTTGTGGTTTAAAACTTGCCGACAGATAAGAGCACAGCTTGATAACAAAGATAGCTTTATAGATTTCATCTCAAGATAGATAGAGTAAGATATTTCAAACAAAAATCACTGATAAACTTTATTTACACAAGCTGTAGTCCCTGTATTGTCATTATAGGTCACAAATACACTCTTTCATCATTCTAGAACATGCTTGGTTAGGGACAGCCATACTTCATTGTGTTGCTGATTTCAAATAGTGGTATTGACCCCTATTACAAAATTGTCTGGGCAATATTTCCAAGTTTGGAAGAATTTTTTTAATGTAAACAGGTAAAGGTTCCACAGACAGGAAGTTGTCTCTGATGTTGCTCAGAACAGTGACTTTAACTTTTCACTGACCCCTGCAAAGTAATTTGATTTCCTTCAACCACTGTAATTCTTTCATTATCCAACAGGATATGTACCAGTCCATCTTGATGCATAGGAAAGTTTAATGACTTGCTAAGTGGCTTGGTGGGAGAGCTTCCAGGGGAGAGTTTAGCCATCAAGCTAGACCCAAGAGTACCAGCCAGTCCTTACCCATTACCCTCCAGATCAAAGTGGTTAACCTCCCATTAACCTAGATCTAGTAATAGTTGTGTAGATGGGATTGGGTTACTTATAAACATAACAAGACAAGTCACTTCTATCTCGTAAACATTTTATACTATCCCTTACTGACCCCATACATAGACACAAGTCTGTTGCCAAAATCAATTCAACTGGACATTTTCTTTTTCGAAATTGAATATTTTACATAAATGCTATGTATGTAAATCAATACAAGTAAGTCAAGTGTGTTAATCAGAATTCCCCACCAAAGAATGACAAGATGGGGAGTGATAATCGTATAAGAATTGTTTATTCTTCAGAAATGCAGGAATGCATGTGACAACAGAACACAACATGCTATGTTACATGTACTCAATTTAGTGCTTTTTCCATGCTTTTTTCGATGCAACCTCTACAATTCTGTGAAAGTTATGATTATGAAAGTAATAAAAAGCAGTAGAATTGGGTATCAGAGGATGCAAAAGCTGTAGAAACCTGACAAAATCTTGTGTTTTATCCTGCTCTTCTCCTGCTCTACCTAGATCTTCTCTGCCTCTTCTCTTGATCTTCTCTAGCTCTTTTAGTGCTCTTCTCTAGCTCTTCTCCTGCTCTACCTAGCTCTTCTCCACCTCTTCTCTTAATCTTCTCTAGCTCTTTTCGTGCTCTTCTCTAGCTCTTCTCCTGCTCTACCTAGCTCTTCTCAACCTCTTCTCTTGATCTTCTCTAGCTCTTTTCCTGCTCTGCACTAGCTCTTCTCTTGCTTTTTTTCCTGATCTTCTCTAGCTCTTTTCCTGCTCTTCTCTTGCTCTTCTCTAGCTCTTTTCCTGCTCTTTCCTGCTCTTCTCTTGCTCTCTTCCTGCTCTTTTCCTGCTCTTATCTAGCTCTTTTCCTGCTCTTCTCCTCTTCTTTTTCTCTCCCGGCTCTTCTCTGGCTCTTCTCTTTCCCTTTTCTAGCTTCATTTCCAGACATTATACCAATTTTATGACATAATTATCATATTGTTCAAGTAACAATGTAACATTAAGTTGAGAGAATACTGCACTCAGCAAACCAACTTTCAGTGAAGACAATCATTTCACACTCAACTTTTACAAGTCAGATATTTTTTGTTGCATTTCCTGTGTTGTGTTGAGTTTCACCATGTTTTATGGCAAATCTCTGTCAACAGAAAGGTTAAAGTATTTTATTTGCTTTCTGCTCTTTTCTCCTTTTTTCTTTTTTACCTTCACCTGGTCAAATAGTTTCAGATGAGAACATATCTTCTGAATCTAGTAGAAGAAACGAAAAACCTTTTTCAATATTTCACACAATTCATCTTGCCTATACATTGGTTGAAATATTTAAGGAGTTTAAAGTGTAACCAATTTATAACCAAAATGAGAAATCACATAATATTGTTTTTGCACATCTGGATAAACTAGAGTACAATGCAGACATGACTGGCAAAGATACCCTAATCAACATCCCTATCTAGCAATCAAATGGGTCAGTGTATAAATCAAACACTTTTTTACATGATGAAATCTGCACAATCTTCAGATCATGTGATCAATGCGATAGCGATCTTTTATTCTTATTTTGGTTTTTACCCTAATTGATAAATCTGCTTAGTTACTACATTCATTTACACATAGAAATTGTAATTATATGTCCTGCTTCTCTGCACATTCTAAATAATAAAGACAGAATTGGCCATAATGTATGCAATGAGGGAAATTTTGCCAGGACAAGGGCATTTGCTTACTCTTTTTTGATATTTAAATGTTGAGATATCACACTGGGCTACTTATTATTGTCCCACCCAAAGGACTAGATGCCTATTCTTCTGCACCTAAGAGCTAATGAAGACTGGCAACGCTGTGCAGGTTGCAATGAGGGAAATTTTGCCGGGAAAGTGTCATTAAGATGCATACATTTTAAAATAAAATATTGATTAACATGGAAACAAAAAAAAAGATACATTCTGGTGACTAAATATCCATCATTGCATGTTACTTAAATTAAGACCAATTTAGATATTGAAGTGTAAATTGTAATCTTCCAATTTCATTTCATTTCACTCAGAAACAAAAAATGTTGTATATTTAGACACCCAACAAGATTTTATATGTGTAGATACCACCTGATCACCAAATTTCCCCCACTGCACACTCTATATCACACCTTTTTTTAAACCCAATGAGATATAGATGTTGTAATATTACAATTCCATCTCTATCTATACACAGAAATTATGTATTTTTTAGGCACGCACAAGTTGTTGATATGGTTATTTTAGATGAAGATATTTGTGAAATGTAGAAAAAGTAAACATGTCAATAGAAAGTTGTTTCTGTGAAGAATCAAATTCATTGAAATATAATATGAATACTATGGTGTAGAGCTCTGCTGTAGGTCTTCATCAGTAATGTGCAGATATTTCTTGTACATATTTTACTCTCATTTGAAATATATCAAACAGATCCTGGAAAGCATTGGTTGTAGCATCAGGAAGTTTCTACCTCTTTAAGGAATACTGTGTCTTAGAAAAACACAAAACATTAAACTTGGCCAATAAGAGTATATTATATTTATCAGTAGACATGAATTTTCCATAAAGAATAAAACAGAATCTGATAAATAAAATAAAAACTTAGTAATTTTCCTTAAAAATGAAATAGATTATTGAAAATGTTTTTCAACTTAAATTTAATGTCCATCCATGACGCAGTAGGGTAGAGCTTTGCAGCAGGTTGGGAATATTTTGAACATGCAGATATTTTATAAATATTCATCTCTCAATTTAAATAACAAAGATATCAGTTTCATCTCCAAAAGCAACTTATTTTTATTGTAAATTCTTCAAAGAAGACCATCCAATATTGTCAATATTGATGTATCTAACACAGAAAATCCCAAACACAGCTAATAATACTTATTGTATTGAAGTATAGAAATAATGTCATAGTAAAATGCTGGTGTAGTTTAAGACAGCTGAATTTGTTTAAATATTTAAAAAGAAGCATATTGTTTGTCATCAAGAAATGGGAGTTGATTTTTAAAGTGTTGATAGATGAAATTGCTGGCATGAAATTTAAGTGGAAGGGTACAATTTTAATGGTTTTGTCCTCAGTTTGGAACACACAGTGTGATAAAAGTATCATTTTAAAACGGTTCAGTCAGTAAAGATTTAATGTTTTTAACGCATGTTTTTATGTTTCATTGGCTCCCATCGTCTTTTTCAACTTATCTTTGACTACACAGAATTTTTGGAAAAATGATATCAAAAAGTATGTAGCAAAGAAGACTTTTGACATCATGTTAGAGGAAAAACTTCAAACTTTCAAAGATTTGTGTATCTGGTTTTTAACTTTGATGAAGTTTTTTAAATGTTGTATAGCCAGCCCTAGGGTATCTTGACATAAAAGCTGAAATATTCGTAAAGTCAAAATTTATTCCTTTGATATTTTACTTCTGACAAGTCCACTTTATGTTGTAAAAAGAGATTTCAATTTTAAGTAGCTTTTTGATCAAGGTTTTTGGTAGAATATTTAAAGGATTTGCATTAATTAGTTCCTGAAAGTTAATGAGCAAATTTTTTAACGAGGTATTTAAATGCATGGATGAGGTCTTTAATTTTCTTTTGATTGCTTGTAGTTCAAAACAGACAAAATCTGTATCAAATCAGGGTTTAGCATAGAAGTGTATTGAAGTTTTTACGTTTGATAGTAATAATTTATATGTATATATTTTAGATGATCATACCTTGGATTTGATTATAATTCAGAGTCTGGTTCGAAAAATCTTGTATGGCTCGGTCATCATAAGCCCAGTGTTAGAAAAGAACAACATGACATAAAACTTCATTTAGATTATTTTAAAATTTCTATGTTTGCAGCAAATAGTTGCAGTTATTTCTGCTATTGATTGAATAAAGTGTAGAAGTAGTGAAGTAAAGGAGAAAAAGTGTCTATTTAGAATACAAAAGGTCTTGTTTTTGTAAGAGAAGGTAGTTTTTGTGGAGTGAGTATAAATAGCAGACTACAAGACATAAATAGTCAAGTTGGAGACAGGTGGTTGTGGTATGTGTGTATTTTTGGGAATCATGTTGTAAATAAAACTCTGTTCCCTGACATATGGAATGTCTTTGTAGTTTAATTCCAGTTTGATTCCTTGGCAATAGGTAGAATCGACTGGACACAATGGTGTTTATCTCAGTGTAAACAAGGGTATAAGAAAGAGTAGAAAAATATGGACAAGTTAAAATAACAATGTATAAATAGTAGCCAGGTGGGAGTATTTTCTCTTGTTGTTGGTATTATTTACAATTGCTTTTTCTGACCTTCCTAAGATACAAATAGTCACAGGTGCAGATCATGGACAAACCCCCTTGCTTAACTCCCTTGTTTTACCCCATCGTCACAATGGAAAGCTATAACAATTAGTGTCCTATACCTTGACTACAATGGTCACCTTTCTTGTATTACAGAAGTTTGTCAATACTGGTATTTGGTTGGATTGTACTGCTGATCCGTCTCCATGACATTTTGTAAACGAAAAGGAATACAGTTTTACTGTCTCAACTCTGATTGGCTGTATTCGTTGCCGTACAATCCAATCAAATGGTTGTATTTAAAAAACTTTCAACAAAGTGTTACCAGTTTGACTTGTTGAAGATGATGTTAACCATGAAGTTTCTTCCGTTTTGTTTTAGTGAGAATTGGTATTTTCACTTAAATGGTTTTGCAAATTTGTAGCAACTGATCCTACCAATGCACTTATAGCTAAAGAAAGAAACAATCATATATATAGGATAACAACTTGCGTTCACAGTTAAGGATCCTTTCTACCAGCTAGGCCTTGGCCTACCCTCTTGACATTGATCTTTCCTGGATTATCCATACCCTTTTACAATTGGGGCGACTGGAAAACAGCTGGGTCAATTTGATTGACATTTCGATGTGGAGAATATATATATCAGATAAGGCTACAGTACAAGTCTTCTTGGCCTAAATATTGCAGATAGTAAGCAGCTTACTGGCTTGTAAGTCCAAGGACAGTCAGTCAAGAAGAAGGGCTTGATACTGTACATCAGTTGTTTGTTCTGTGACTAGAAGCCAGGACCAATATGTTTTTGCTTGGTAAAACCCTCATTATATACAGACTGATTGCAGTAAATGTACATCATAAATGGATAAATGTATCAATGTTTCAAATAATTCATGAATAAAAAACAAAATATACAGACTTTTTTTGATTCATGACTAGAATTTTAAAACGATTTGATTTCAGGCCATGAAATATTAGTTTTTGTCTCTGATCAAACAGATGTCACAATGTCTATAAATTTCGTAACCGATGTGGATGCTTGGGTTTAATCAGCATAAATCAGTATATCTGAGTTCAATTGGGTGCATTCACAACATAATAATGCCTTAACCATTTTGAAAGTACAGAGTAGACTCTGATCATTGAAAGCTTCCTCAACAAAATCTATCTGAAGTCTTAAACTGAAACATTTTAAAATTGCTACTGAATTCATATGAAATGCAAAAAATTATTTATTGGTCAAAAGTTTAATATGTTGACACCCCAGCCCTCCACCAAACAAAAAATGTACGTAAAGTTCCATCATTTTACTTCTTCTGCTGAGATGTAAGATGCAAGTTTTCATATGGTTTTACTTTATGTTTCCTGAATAACTATCATTCTTTTGAAAATTTTCCAAAAGTGTAATTGTAACAATGCTAACAATTGTTTCACCTACTTTACTAAACTAGTCCACTAGATGACCTAATTCAGACCCCCTACTGAACAAAATGATTGAAATTACACTTTATAGCCTCTCAAACCATTAAAACCAATTTATATTTATTATATTAACTGAACTGTTTCAAATTAAAGTGTAACTGAATACAGAAGGGGATTTTAATATGCATAGAATTGCTCTATGTGATATGTATGATATAGATCACAATCTTCCAGTGCATTTAATACATGTTTTATAATTTTTTATACACCCACTTGAAATGTAGAGCTTATATATTGCATCGATCCTTATCACTCTAGAATGCACAATTCTTGACCAATTTTTACCACAAACCATCAGAAAAATATTGCCCTTCTTGAAACCTGTACAATATTTAGCTTTTGAATACTCAGGAAGATACAATTACTTATGTTATTAAATTTATCATCACCTGAAAAAGTTCATAAGAAGTATATGACTGAAGGTTGAATATTTCATACAGGTGATTGTCAATGTATTGCCAGATATTTTTATTGAAAATCAATGATGCCAGTGTGCATATATTATCTTGTGTCAAACTTTCTCTGTAAATTATGCATACAGTAAGCTTATATATGGTTCATTGTTGGTAACTTGATGCATATTGAGAGGTGCAGTCGTGCATTGGATAATTTATTTCCAAATGGATTCATTCCATTTATATCTTGTATTTCCATTCCAATTTATTTTCCATTCCATTAGTTTTCATTAAGTTTCTATTCTATTCAATTCACTGTATAATTCATATAAATGATCTGGAATTCAAATTAACTTGTAGACTATATTGATAGTAAAAAAGCCAGTTTATTCTATGAATGTATGACACTGTCGGATGATTTACCTCATGTAACATAATTTATGCCTGTGGTTCTTCAGGCTTAATATAATTAAACACTAGTCATATTTCCTTTGATCATTCTGTTACCAGTTATTAACTACTGTAACCTTGTTGGTCTTCAGTATAATATAGCTTACAAAACAATTACGATAATCATATTTCACATTTGATATTCATTTACCCATATTATCTTAACTACTCTTACACAGCTATTATACTTTTATCAGAATATCTTGCTTTTGTATAAATATTTTGATATGGTAAGTTAACACTAATTTATTTTCAGACAACCATATATTTGAGACTAATCCACATGATTATCTTAAGGAACTAATTTATTCAACTGTTATATTTTGTCACAATTATCATGTTATAAACATGTATATCTTGAGTACTTCCAGTAAACATGATATCTTGATACTTCAAGTAAACATGCATATCTTGACTACTTTGTAAACATGATATCTTGACTACTCCTGTAAACATGATATCTTGACTATCCTGTAAACATGCATATCTTGAGTTTATCTAACATGATATCTTGACTACTGTTGTAAACATGTATATCTTGAGTACTTCCAGTAAACATGCATATCTTGAGTACTTCCAGTAAACATGCATATCTTGACTACTTCCTGTAAACATGCATATCTTGACTACTCCCTGTAAACATGCATATCTTGACTACTTCCTGTAAACATGCATATCTTGACTACTTCCTGTAAACATGCATATCTTGACTACTCTCGTGTAAACATGCATATCTTGACTACTCCCTGTAAACATGCATATCTTGACTACTTCCAGTGAACATGCATATCATGACTCTTCCTGTAAACATGTATATCTTAACTACTCCCTGTAAACATGCATATCTTGATTACTCACTGTAAACATGCATATCTTGACTACTTCCAGTGAACATGCATATCATGACTCTTCCTGTAAACATGTATATCTTGACTACTCCCTGTAAACATGCATATCTTGACTACTTCCTGTAAACATGCATATCTTGACTACTCCCTGTAAACATGCATATCTTGACTACTTCCTGTAAACATGCATATCTTGGCTACTTCCTGTAAACATGCATATTATCTTGACTACTTTCCTGTAAACAGTGCTATATCATGTACTACTCTCCTGTAAACATGTATATCTTGGCTACTTCCTGTAAACATGCATATCTTGACTACTTCCTGTAAACATGCATATCTTGACTACTTTCAGTATACATGTATATCATGACTCTTCCTGTAAACATGCATACCTTGACTACTTCTTTGTGCAGTGCTTTGATCTTAAGATTCAACTTGATAAACTAAGTAAAATGAATGGAGGTTTACGTCCTACTCTTCTGCATCTTAAGGGATGATAAAGAAGGCTTTATTTTAACTAAAGCTGTTTCATCTATTTTGATGTTATTTCTGGTATGATATTATTTATTTGGTGTATTTTGGAGAAAAATTCTCGAGATTTTTGTCACTACCATTGATAAAACTTAAGAATACTTGTTAAAAGTTACAACATACTTGAAATGTGTATTTTGGTTACACAACAATCTCTTGTCAGATTTAAACTGTAAATCAAAGAAATTTGAAGAGGAAAACTTGTTAAAAAGATAGAATACTCAAAGTGGACTTCAATGAATACTTAGCATTTTATAAAAAATGTTTATAAATTATATTATATACATATCAAACGCCTAAACACATATCAAACACCTAAACACATATCAAACGCCTATTACATCTTGGATATACAAGTAGCAGACAATCCTAAGTTAAAGGTTTTCTCAGCCTCATGTATAAGTTTCTTTTTTCAGTATTCATTCTCAATAACATGAAGGTCTTCAGTTTGAACATTTCAATATCTTAACTTCCATTTGGGCAAAATTTAAAAACAAAATGAGACCCTGCAGACTATGCACAATGCAGATTTCTAGACGGCAAGGATATCATGTCAAGAACAATCAATATAGCCCTCTTTATGCTTTACATTCATCTCAGGCGATTTGGCTGCAATTCTGCACATCTTTCTTTTGGCCCACCCCCCAAGCATAATTTAGATATGCTCCAGGTAAGAGAATTGGGAAACAACGATTCAGCACCTGTCTATACATTCTGTTTCTCACATACATTCAAAGTGAGGAAAAATATTCTACAATCTTGTTCAAAAGACAAGTATATGTTATTTTTGACATCATTCATAATAAAGTGCAAAAATGATACACCAGAAGCTACATGACTTCACTTTATCATGAATATTAAGACTAGAGCCTGTAAAATAAATGACAGTATAAAGTGGTAAATTGACAGTATAATACTAGAGATATGATTGTACCTGACCTCAATTCACATATAGTATAATTATACACATCAAAGAGATTATTTACCTTTTAACTTCTACCTCTATAATACATACAATAACAACAGGTGTGATATATTAACTAAGTTCTCATTTAGTTCACACCTTTCACCTACCTACAGTCCTTCAGATTTACACCTCTTGCCGTAGATTGCAGGTTTCCTGAAATTTCTTGCTATTGCAGCAACCTCATGGTAAAGTATTGGATCCATAGATTTCACACCCTGTAGACAGGAAGAGCCTTCCTAGATTAAGTAATGGATCCTAGAAATTTAACCTTTGTGAAGTAGTCCAGACCTTAAATTGCACTATATAAAAACTGATGTAGCTAATTTAGTCCTCATATAGTACACATCTTTCACCTCCTTGAAACATTTACACCCAAGCATTCTCATCTTTACTTAGTCAAGCTATTATTACTTTGTCTTATACCTTCTGTCCAGGCTCTGATTTGCTGTATTCCCTGATTTGCAAGCCAAGCATTCTGTAATACAAGAATATGGCTATTATAGTCAAGGTATAAGTTTGAAGATTCTAACAACTTGACATTGTGAAGATGAAGCATTCTAGGTTGTATGTTTGAATCACCAACCTAGGGTCCTTAAAATCTACAAATTAGCTTGATTGGCATTAAAGTACTTTTAGCTAGCCCTTTGAGTGAGATTTGAGTCCTTGCACATCTTGAAGGCAGAATTATGCAACCCTGGTTGAAAATAAAATCATTAATGTTCATATATTCAAAGGACAATTAGCTAACCCATACAAAACTATGTCTGGTTCTTACATAGAAATACCACACAAGAACATAGTTTGCAGATATTTTAAAACTTATTTAATTTCAATTTAGCCTTTAATTCATATTTGAAGTTTCAGAAATGATATAAAACATTGTTGAATGGAGGTATTGGTTAAATGATCAAGTGTTCTGTTGAAGAAGTCCATGTATTGCTTGTTCATGTAACATATAGCTTGCAGAATAAAATGTCAACTATCTCCCACACTGATTATCCTAGCAAGATATCATGTTGTGCTTCTTGCACTTGAACAGCTCCATTTTAACACCAATTTCAAGTATTCCCCATGACAAAATTACTCAATTTCTTTACTGTCGGTTGTCTGTTTCTTTTCAAGTGTTTCATAGTTTATAAAAACGTAATCGGCATTAGAAACCTAGTGTTAATGACAGGGAGCTGGTACTTGTGTTTGTAGAGATGAGAAACTAGGGGTTACCATGGTTAATTTATATCAAGATAAGAATGATCAGAGTACATGAGAAAATCCTCTTCCAAATTCTTCTGTAAAGCCTTATTCAACTAACTAAATGAATAATATTTTTATACTACAAGCTAGCAAATTATTTTTTTGAGGCGTCTTAATCTCCAAATTTTAAATTACTCAAATTTTTAGGAAATGCAGTGACTTGATTAGATAACAAATCACAACTTTCTTTAATCAAATGAATGGAACAGTAAAATCAAATTTCTAGTTTCGCGAATAAGTCCCCAGTAGTGCTGGGAATCATGAATTTCATTGGGACTGAGCAGATTGGTTTGATATGGGATGATAATAATGATAGCAATTTCTAGAGCGCATCAAAATATAATTGCTTGTATGTCAATATGCACCAGTGTATATCATATCATATCAATAATATAGAATCCTTACATTTTAGCATTTGATTTAATATTTTATGTGTTGTTTCATCACAAAAAGCTGAAACATCAGGAACTAGAACATACAGTATAATCTAAAAAATAGTCTCAAATACAACCTAATAATCATTGTTATATACAATTACATATTCTAGTCCATAACATTCTTTAATACCTTATAATGAATATAGGAACTATGTTGAAGCGCTATGTGTTTTGTAACCTAATTAAAGATGTGTGCTTATTCCATGTTATCACCTTGTGTTTGTGCTTCTTTACAATAGAAATAAATACTGTTTGTTGCAGATCTTACAGTTTCCAGTACCAATATACTAAGGCTAAACATTACATGCCTTAACTGGGTTTAATTGTCCTAAATAGATCAGGTTTAACTAAAATCATATTAATGTTGTTTATTTCTGTGTATTTCAGCTCCATCCCCTGGGTTTGTGCAACACGAATGATTATGATGAACTGTATCAGTTTGGATGGGTTGGTGTGGTTAAACTGGAGAAACCAGAATTGGAACCAGACCCCTGTCTTTCAATATTTGATAAGGTAAGCTTAGGCCTATATGTTTTCTTTTTTTTAAGAAACAAGTCATTTTGCAGTTGCTGCCCTTGATGATTATCTCATATAACTTGAATCTTTGTTTATCTTATTGATGGACATTCGTGTCTTTTTATTAATCCAAACCTACTTAATATGCTGGTATAGAAATTATGTTAAAATGGTGGAAAAATAAACTTAATCATTTGATTTAACCAAGAAATCTTTACTACAAAAATCATCTGATTTGAAGAAATTTACCTTATTTAAGAAATAGACTTGAAAGGGATTGTAAAGAAGTTTATTAAACTGAGTATTTGTGTATCAGGGCCACTGATAACATCATTTTGTACCAATATTCAATCAGACTTATGGTGTCATTGATCACAAAAGGCCTGAAGGGACACAGTCAGTTTTGCGAACACTAAGCTTAAATGGAACACAAATTCTCAATGACTATTGGTTTGGTGCAAATCGATGCTATCATTTTCCCCGATACACATAAGAAGTTTACAAAACCTTTTTACAATCTCTTTAAGGGAATAGTTCAGTATCCCTTGAAAACTAATTTTCATAGTTAGATATTTAAGCAATAGCATGTTAATCTCTTTATTTCAAGAGTCTATTTATCTTGTTCTTCATCAAATTTAATTTAAAAATTTAAAAACATGGAATCAACAATAGATTCTTTTATCAGATAAGAAATGAAATTTGTTATTAATTTGATGACTTTAAGATTATAAAATAACTGATTATGAAGAAAAAATTTTCTATGAAGTTCAAATAATTTGCGTTGGAAGATTAGCACTTGACTGTCAACTGTCGTAAATTAAAAAAAAAAAAAAACAACTATAAAGATAAAGAAGGAAATGATTGCATCGAATTTTTGTATCTTCATTAATTATTGATGATGTAATTAACTCATTATCTTTGTTGTTTATATCAAATATAACTTTTAATTTCCTTTCATGTCAGATTTTGATAAAAAATATCCTTTTTTTTTATTGATTTGTTCTTTTGAAAAGTCAGCTGTTACATCATAATTATTAATCAAAAATAGCATTGAAGCTTTAAGATCTCTTTGAAATATCAGAGTTATAACAAAACAAGGGCATCAAGTGATGGCTCTAAGGTAGTTGATGCTATCAGTGTTCCCAATACACATAATAAATTTAGAAAGTGTTTTTACAATCTCTGTGCTAAAAATCCTGCAGCAAATGAAGTATCATTAGTAAATTTACAAATATACTATTCATTTATATATAGATCTCTTTCGATCTTATAACATTTTATAAATAAATGAGGTGTTACTGGTGTTTTAATGGAGACCTTGAGAAAAACATTGGATAAAATAGTATTGAATGAAATAGTATTGAATGAAATAGTATTAAATGAAATGGTATTAAATGAAATAGTATTAAATGGAATGGTATTGAATGAAATGGTATGAAATGAAATGGTATTAAATGAAATAAATAGTATTAAATGAAATATTATTACATGAAAAAGTATTAAATGAAATAGTATAAAATGAAATAGTAATGAAATAGTATTAAATGAAATAGTATAAAATGAAATAGTAATGAAATAGTATTAAATGAAATAGTAATGAAATAGTATTAAATGAAATAGTATTAAATGAAATAGTATAAAATGAAATAGTAATGAAATAGTATTAAATGAAATAGTAATGAAATAGTATTAAATGAAATAGTATTAATGAAATAGTATTAAATGAAATAGTATTAAATGAAATAGTATTAAATGAAATAGTATTAAATGAAATAGTATTAAATGAAATAGTATTAAATGAAATAGTAATGAAATAGTATTAAATGAAATAGTAATGAAATAGTATTAAATGAAATAGTAATGAAATAGTATTAAATGAAATAGTATAAAATGAAATAGTAATGAAATAGTATTAAATGAAATAGTATTAAATGAAATAGTATAAAATGAAATAATAATAAATGAAATAGTATTGAATGAAATAGTATAAAATGAAATAGTATTAATGAAATAGTATTAAATGAAATGTTATTAAATGAAATGGTATTAAATAAAATGGTATTAAATGAAATAGTATTAAATGTAGTATTAAATGAAATAGTATTAAATGAAATAGTATTAAATGTAGTATTAAATGAAATAGTATTAAATGAAATAGTATTAAATGAAATAGTATTAAATGAAATAGTATAAAATGAAATAGTATAAAATGAAATAGTAATGAAATAGTATTAAATGAAATAGTATTAAATGAAATAGTATTAAATGAAATAGTAATGAAATAGTATTAAATGAAATAGTATTAAATGAAATAGTATTAAATGAAATAGTATTAAATGAAATAGTATTAAATGAAATAGAATGAAATAGTATTAAATGAAATAGAATGAAATAGTATTAAATGAAATAGTATTAAATGAAATAGTATTAAATGAAATAGTATAAAATGAAATAGTATTAAATGAAATAGCATTAAATGAAATAGTATTAAATGAAATAGTATAAAATGAAATAGTATTGAATGAAATAGTATAAAATGAAATAGTATTAAATGAAATAGCATTTAATGAAATAGTATTAAATGAAATAGTATTAAATGAAATAGTATAAAAT
This sequence comes from Nipponacmea schrenckii, assembly GCA_030562195.1. NCBI lineage: Eukaryota > Metazoa > Mollusca > Gastropoda > Lottiidae > Nipponacmea > Nipponacmea schrenckii. The sequence goes on from CM060201.1 coordinate 19,824,183, forward strand.
GAAATAGTATTAAATGAAATAGCATTTAATGAAATAGTATAAAATGAAATAGTATTGAATGAAATAGTATTAAATGAAATGGTATTAAATGAAATGGTATTAAATGAAATGGTATTATATGAAATGGTATTAAATGAAATGGTATTAAATGAAATAGTATTAAATGAAATAGTATTAAATGAAATAATAATGAAATAGTATTAAATGATATAGTAATGAAATAGTATAAAATGAAATAGTATTAAATGAAATGGTATCAAATGGTATTAAATGAAATAGTATGAAATATTATTAAATGAAATAGTAATGAAATAGTATTAAATGAAATGGTATTAAATGAAATGGTATTAAATGAAATGGTATTAAATGAAATGGTATTAAATGAAATAGTATTAAATGAAATGGTATGAAATGGTATTAAATGAAATAGTATTAAATGAAACAGTATTAAATGAAGTGGTATTAAATGAAATGGTATTAAATGAAATGGTATTAAATGAAGTAGTATTAAATGAAATATTATTAAATGAAATGGTATTAAATGAAATGGTATTAAATGAAATGGTATTAAATGAAATGGTATTAAATGAAATGGTATTAAATAAAGTAGTATTAAATGAAATGGTATTAAATGAAATGGTATTAAATGAAATGGTATAAAATGGTATTAAATGAAATAGTATTAAATGAAATAGTATTAAATGAAGTAATATTAAGGGGGTTGACAACCCTAAACCTATGCACAATAAATAGATGATTTCAACCACTTTTTTCCCACCGATCTGAAATATTTAAATATCAATGGAAAGAGGGGACTTTCAGCTATCCAAAAATATAAAATTTATTTCTTTATGACATTTCAACTTTGAGAAATAGGGTATGAAAGATGAACGAAAAAAACGTCAATTATTCCCTTAAAATTAGCATATCTACTAGACTATTTAATATAGAAGGTTGAAATTTGGCACAACACAAGTCGACATGTATCTCTACAACTTTACTTTGGCTTTTTGGAAAATTTTGTTTTGTTTTGAAGATATTGATAGAAATCAAAATTTTTCGTGTGCATTTACGAAAAATTGAATTTTTAAAAAACTAATCATTTTATAAAAAAAGTCTAATGTAAAGTTATAGAGGACATCGTAAGCTTTATCTGAAGCCAAAGTTTGTAAACATCGGGTAAATTGTAAGCAAGATATGCTTTTGGAAAAATGGCAGTTTTTTTTCAACATTTTGCAAACACATGTAATTCACGATCATGTTGTTAAAAGATTGTCTTTCATGCTGTAGAAATCTTTAAGCACCTTTTAGGCATCGATATGCACCGATAACCACATAATTGGAGTGCTTAAACAATGGATTAGCACATGTCAAAACACCCCTACCCACCAATCATAAAATTCCTCTGTTTACATGTGACGTAAAGATTTATGGGACATCACGTGACTTCTGGATTTCCCCCAATACAAATCTGAACAACAAATGTAGAAAAGGTTGATTTTTTGTACTCAAAAGTGTCAACTGACAACGTAATTTGTACGTCTACATAGAGAAATACCCCATTCTATAAAATGTTCTATAAATAGATTATCTTTACGGACCGATATCTGACAAACTACTGAAGCGATTGAGCTAAAATTTTTACTAGATGAGTTCTCTTTAATGCCAAATAGAATGGATATAAACTTAATATGTTTCTTGATTAAAATACACCTCGAACGATAAGGTTGTCAACCCACTTAAATAAAATTTGTCAAATAAATACAATTAACTCTAAAATGCTGGACTGACTAATGCAATTCAATTAACCAGCCATCATCATTTCCGTCAGTTATAACGGCATTAACCTTTTATTTTGATTATGTGTGGATAGGAGGCTGTACAGAGGTGTGTAAAATTTATACACCCTATCAGGAGTGTGTAGAGTAGAAAGTAAAACACAAGTGCATCTATAAAAGAGTATCTCCCAAAACCCAAAACAAGTTTATTTAATTTCTCTATTTATCTGTTAGTAAAAGCACTCTATTATATATTAAGACATAGTTGTGGTAAGATGAAAGCTATACAAGTATTCATACCCTTGATCCATAAAACTTGGGGGACAATGAAATTACATTATAAAGGGGTCATGTATTTGATATTATTTGTACAAGTAGAAAAACATGATATTTTAAAAATAACTGAGCGAGTCTATTAAAAAGAAATCTAGTATGTTATTAGCTAGACTGTTAAAGAGATTGTAACTAGGATTTCTCAACGTTTTATGTTTATCAGGGATGGACATTGCAGGCATAAAGCACCTAACTAATATTGCAGAGTAACTCACAATACGATACATGAGTCACAAAACAATTTGTTTTGCAATACAGGGGTCACTATTGATATGTATTGCAATATAAGGGTCACGAAACAATAAGTTTTACAATAAAGCTCACAATACGATACATGAGTCACAAAACAATTTGTATTGCAATACAGAGGTCACTATTGATATGTATTGCAATATAAGGGTCACGAAACAATAAGTTTTACAATAAAGGTCACAATACGATACATGAGTCACAAAACAATTTGTATTGCAATGCAAGGGTCACTATTGAAATGTATTGCAATATAAGGGTCACGAAACCATAAGGGTCCAAATATAGTATATATTATAATATGAGGTCATGGCATTAACATTAACATTTAATCTTTTTTGATTAATAGGAGTGGTTAACGTCCACTGCCTTATAAATAGTTTTTTAAACAAGTTGAGTGAAGTCAGTGAAATTTGTAATTCCATTCACAAGTTTATCATGGGATGAGAAGTATCATCAAGTATTGATACTCAAACTTCTGATACAATAATGTGGTGATCACAATATGATACTTGGATTAACTGATGAATTTTCAGTCAGGCTTGTGTGGTTCTTGCAGTTCCACAAGAACTGATATAGCTTTTACAAAGGACCTTGAATTTCATTAGTAGCTATTTGGTAACATCATATACAGTAGAGCATTTCTATATCATATAAGTTATCATCCAGTTGGTAGAAAGGATCTTCTGAACCTGTGAAATTGTTATTCTGTTAAATATAGTTGTTTTACTGGCACCACACACACGCGGAATCTGTCCTTTATTAATTTGCGGAATCCGTCTTTCATTAATGTCGTGACACATAATCTGCGGAATCCGTGGATTTTTAAAAGCAGGCCTCTACGCCGTGACTATAATCCGCAGAATCCGCGGATTTGTTTTAGAAAGCACTCCTCTAGTATAAATGATGTCGAGAACTAGATGCCTTTGTAAATAACAAACTATGTATAAAGATGCTTTATTACGGTTTTTACGGTTAGGTCTTATAGGTTGGCCCCCCATCGAACCTGGCCCAATGATGTGTACAGACCGCGGAATCCCTCTTTTATTAACGCCGCCACACACATCTGATGATAAATTCAAGTGATGAATAGAAGCCCTAAAATGCTACAAGGATCAGCTGGTCAACGTTATTCTTGTGAACCTACAAGTTGTGAGCCTTGTAAATAGTGGTTGTTTCTTTCTTATTTCAAACTTACAAATTTTTCACAATAATTGGCCTCAGAATACATGCTCCTAGGTCAAACCCCTTTTTTTTTTTTCACATTTTTAACAACCTAATGTCGTTATTTAATTGCTCAGAAAAATGCACAGTGGAAAATCAAGAGGATATTTTTGTGGAGAATTCTTTTCACCACAGATTTGATTAGCTTTATAAGACATGTCTGTGAAGGAATTCTCAATTGAAATGAGATGAAATAAAAATAGTTACTTTGAAGAATTTTTAAATTGATTATAGCTTTTCACTTAATTGATTAAAAAAAAAGTGTGCTTTTGATTTGGGAATTAAATTGGCTACATATTCTCTTTTGTCATGTTTCCATCCTTTGTATTATTTTTATAAATAAAACTGATTCTAACAAATAAAGAAAACCAGCATCTGATCAAAAGTACAATAGATTTTCTTTAGTGTGTTTGTTTTTTTAAAATAGTTATATAATGATAGAAAAATAAGTATAAGGGAAAGGCTTTTCTATTCAAAAGTGAAATAAAAGTACAGGACTATAAGTGCATTCAGACTAATATTGTGTCAGCTTAACTATCAACTGTGCTTGTAGTGTATTTAAGATAGTCTAGAGAGGGATTGACTATAGAACAGCTCACATGTAGTGTTATACATCTGAGAGCTTTGACAGACCTAATTCTGACCAATGTTTAAAAAATACTTTTGAATTATTATTTAACGATCAGTTCAGAACTGAAGTAGACTTGTTTGGGGCAAGTAATATATCCAAATGAACCATGGGGTTGGATTGAAGTTAAAGTAAAGAAATTGGTCAGGGAATTACCCCCCTAATACAACTTAAGGTGTATTACTATACATCTATTTCAGAGGTGGATAAAAACTTTGTTTGAATAGTTCAAGTAATACTGTGTTGTGTTGTAGAATAGACATAAAACTTCAGTTTTTAAAAATGGTCAATATCAGTATATATTCATCAGTGAACTTACCTGGTGTTATAAAGTAACAAAATTTCCTGTAAAATCTGGAATACTCACTCAATTTATTAAGTGTTTTTCAAAAAATCAATTGCTTTTTTATAGATAATTAGTAGATTTTTCGAAGGTGACATCAAAGCTGGCCAAAATTTTTTGTGTCCATTTGAAAGCTCATAAAAAAAGTAACAAGACTTGAAGACTTCGATTCTCAGCTTTCTTTAATTTCAAGGTACTATTGTAAGTCTGAAAATGAATGAAAAAAAAGTGTAAGAATACCCCCCATTGATAACGATTATTGTTTGTTAATACCTTTCTAGATTATTTATAGTAATTAGCATGGGGTGGACGTGATAGATTGATTTAAGCAAACTATGATGGTAATGTCTGAGCAAGTTTGTTCGTTACAAATTTTGCATTTAGTTTATGGTACTGTTTCTATCTTTCAGGCAGGGAGAGCGTTACAAAGGGGTGCAACTGCTGTAATATTTGATATCTCAGATAATCTGGAGGTTGCTCAAACAGTAAGTAATTTTGAAGTATGTAAGATAAATAAAACTGATACAAAAACGAGATGCAAATCTTGCTTAAAAACATTGGAAAGTTAGGGTTAAAATTTTTTAGCACAGAGCACTTATTGTATGGAATCTCCAAGCATATGAAAAGCCAACTGTCTAAAGAGTGGGCCATTTGCTTCTGAATTTGAAAAGTTCATTAGTTGCTACCAATAGTTTGCCAAAATGTTCTTGTGGATTTTGTTTGTTTTAGATCGTTAGTATTTTGTTTAGTTATTGTCTTGCTTTTGATATAAGAAATCCACATCGATTCCTCTTGATATATTTCAATATTTATTTTATTTATTTTTTCATTTTTCAGTTACAGAAGTCAAGTTTAACTCACAGTCGTCCAGTGATCTTAGTACGAGGTCTTGACGCTGATCGACTAATGAAAATTGTCAACACACAAGATGAAGCTCGTATTCGGATTATTTATAGTTCTCAGGATGCCACTCAGGATAATGTTGAGGTTTGTAGTAAGTCTTTTAGTCTAATAGTAGGTGGTCAAGTGTGCTTTTTCTGAAAATTAATTAAAATGGACTCAATCTCTTGTTTGGATAAACAGCCATCTTCAAGTCTGCTAGTTGCAGTAATGGGTGTTAATTTAACTTATTTGGAATTAGAATTGGAGTGAGGAAAGCAACCTCATTGGACAAGGAGGGAGCAGTCAATAATAATAAGTAAGGCTATTCAGGCAGAATTGATTTAAAATATTGATCATGAATTAGCAATATTAACCAGCCATTTATCTCAGCATACATGTTGATAAGAGATCTGTCCTCTATACACTTATTGTTTTGATTGTAAAATTGTTTATTTTGGAATCTCTAATCACTTACAGAGAACTCTGCATTGAGCAATTTATATCTAATAATATGTTGTTAATATTCTTATTTCAGATTAGTCATAAAGAATATTTTGATATGGGTATATTTGTAGCAGTATTTATTATATTTTGTTTAATTTGTGTTTTTGTGATATTAAAAGTAAGTGCAATATAATATTTAGAGGTATTATAATAAATTTTGATCTGTTAAAGACCATCTGTTCAACTTGAGCGTCAATTTATTTTAAAGTATAGTTGAATCCTCTTTGTCTAGTGTCCTGAAAGATTATCTTATTTATTAAAATTGAAGGGGTTATAAAGAGACTTAATGCATTGTAGGTGTATGATAGACACAAATACTTAAAGTTTATCTTTTAAGCTTAATGTATGAATGTAGAATTAAGATGATTTTCGACAGTAAACTATGTATTATGGAATAGAATGATGTTGACAGCTAGGTCTGACACTGTATTATTTAATATCATGACTGGGGGATTATAATATAATCTATATAACATGAAATATTGTAATGTTATATCTTCATTAATATTTGAGTAATTAGCTAAGTAGTCCTACTATTTATTTTTCAGTTAAAATATAGGCATAGAGATAGACAGGTGAGTTCTCTACTATGTTATCTTCACCACACTGAACTGATCGGCCATTTGATTTAGAGATTCACCTGATTGGCTCTCTTGTTGTCTTGGCATTGATTGGCAGAAGTCAAATGTCACCGTGGCACATATTGGATGAAATTGGGCATTTTTTTTTCAATACTCATCTAGACCGTGTGTCTGACTTGAAGGTGGAGAGAATATCTTCTGATTTTTATCCCTGTTTCTCCTGTCAGTCATGCCAAAAGAAGGGGCTGTCAAACAATAAATGATACAAGTTGAAAAGTTGAAAAGAAATGATGAAGCTGTCTTTATCAAATTTCTCTGATTGAATGATTTTGCCTGTCTTACCCGAATTAGTTGCATAATAGTAGGATGTTAAAAAACTATCCATATTATTTTTGAATGACATTTAGAAGTAAGTGGAACATTAAATAAATAAGAACACCATTATGGATAGACTACTTCTCCTTTAATTTGAGCAACGTTTCAATTCACATACAGGAATCTTTATCAAGCATACAAACTAGGAAGGAGTAGTATATCTATAGTAACTGTGTTCTTATTTATCTACTATTCATATCAATTAATTGTATTTCTATATCAATTTATCCTTTCAGTTGTCTGAATCAAGTCTTGCCAAACGTGCAATTGCTAAAATGGAAACGAGAAAATATAAACTAGCACCAGGAAAACAACAACAGATCCATACGCCAAATTCCGATTCAAGTTGTTATTCATCTACTGGATGTGATAATTGTGCAATATGTCTTGAAGGCTATCAAGATGGACAGGTAAAATATATTTGTAAAGTAGACAGGTGTGATTTTTGGGCAAGCAGGGCTGTTGATTTAAAAAATTTCAAACAGGACATTTAATCATGTAATCTTCTAATTATTTTCATCAAGAATATATGAAAAATGCAGAAAATATAACAAATTTCAATAGAATAGAAAATTGAAGTTAAGGTTAAGTGGTTTTAGAACTTCAATCAGACATGACTGGCAAATGCAGTTAAATCAACTGCCAGGGGGCAAATATATATCCAGAGGCAGCAATGTTGTGTTGGTTTTCAGTTATTGGTGGTGTCAGCCTTTTTTTCAGGGGGTTAGCCTATCCATTTTTTCACTGGGACATGGCCACAAATGAAATTATTTGAAACTTATCCTTACAGGTATTAAGAGTTTTGCCGTGTTCGCATGAATTTCATCGGAAATGTGTGGATACATGGTTGATATCAGAAGGTCGTTGTCCTCTTTGTAATTTTAAAATCACTGGTAAGTAATGGTAGAATTACCCAGGTTCTATATTCTTCAATACGTACATCAGAGTTAGTAGGAATCTTTATGTGGTGGGGTTGAGAAGAGGCGGCTAAACTGTCAAAGAGTTAATAAAAGGCATTAGACATTTCAGAGCTCATGATAATGAATTTGAATTAGAAATTCAATATGAATATAATGTGGAAGATCCAGTGATCAAGTGATTGATTTTTCTGTGGTTTTCTGATTGTCTGAAAATTATGTATATCCTGGATCAAAGAAAGGTTTGACTATAAAATTTTAAGTTTTTGACTGTGATATTCAAGCATTATAAGTTAAATTTTGTGGAAGAGATATTTTTAAGTGAATAATCCTGTATTCATATCTCATTCCAGCTCAAAAGGTGTCGACAGCAGTTGAGACGGGTAATAATACAGCAAATTCAAATCCTACGCAATCTGCACCCTCTGGCAATCTCCCTTCTAGTGTACAACATAGTCAACAACAACGTGGAGAGAATAGTCATTACTCATCATATAATCATCACCGTGATGAATATCCATCACATCCATCACATGTATCACATCATCACACATCTCATCATCACAGACAATATGTCAAGTGTCCATCATGTGAGGGCACTGCTGGCTCCACCAGTGCTTATCATTATATTGACAATTCAGGTTGTAGTTCCTTATCAGACTATCATTATCATACCTCGGAGACCTCACAAGCTCGTTCTCGTGCCCTACTCAGCAGACCGGTCAGTGCTTATATTAAAAAATCTTTACCCAGTCCTTACAGCCTTTCTCCTTATTCTTGCCAGGGAAAATATGGATGTAGTGGTTCCAGCTATCATCGTTCATCAAACATGCATTCAAATTATTACAGGAATTCGGTGCCTAGTTCAAAGCGTGATCGCGTGGACAAAAATCAGGATTTTGTGAATGTGCCAAGATCTTCGAGTATCATTGCTGTACGTGGAAGTAGCAGCTCTGATCCAAATCCAAGTGATTCTAGTTTAGAGTGTGATTGTTTAAAACAGCAGGACCCAGCACAAATAGATAGCAACAAAAGTACGTACGGAAGCAGTGATACAAAAGATATTAGTGATACAAGTAGTAATGATTCAGACGTGTATCGTGGCAAAGACAAATCAAGCAGTGAGGATCAAACAACCTCTAAATTACCTCCAACCAAAGTGCGGCCATCTTGTTTAGTCAAGCGGACGTCAGGTCCAGTGCATGTCTCTCGAGAAAGGACCAGAGAAATAGAATCAGATGAGGACAAATCCAGTCCATCATCTTGTGAAAGTGAAAATGATGACAATATGGATGATGCTCAGGAAAATATTTGTTCAGTTTGTTATAATACTGGATATTCAAGTGTACATAGATCTATTATCAAGCCTCGTGAAACCCCTAATTATTGTGTACCTAGTCAAGCCCTTGTGAAATCATCATCTAGGAACCCATCAAGTCATAACCCTACATCCCATAATACTTCATCTCAGACTAAAGGATTATATTCGTATAAAAAACAACCGCGTACTGTGATATCTCTTCATAAAAGTCATACCTTTTCCACCTCCAAAGAAATTAAATATAGCACTAGTGGAATTAAGATGGGCAAGAGTTATCTCCCATTAAATCAGCAATGCATTTCTCATTCTACTTCCAAGTCTTATTGTGAAGATCAAACGGTTTCTTGTCAGTCATCTGTACCTTCACATTCGCGATCTTCAAATAAACGCTATTCATTGGCTACTGATTACCATAGCAACCACATGACTGTCAGTAATAGACATGTGACCTCAATGTACAGTGCCTCACGAGTGTCCACTCAGTGTTCTGGTCATGATAATGAATTTCAGGGAATTATTAGACCAACACCAATTCGGAGGAAAGTCTGTGAAGTGTGCCAACAAGCACAATCTGTGCCAGTGTCAGTTCCAAGACGTTCAATGGTATTATTTACTGAACCTCAAGGTAAGGCTTATCTTCATCTTTCTCATACTTTAAAACAATGTCGTTGTAGTAATAACTTATTTCTTTTCTCGTTAGAAGACATAAAAAAATTTCCGAAAAATTATGAGCCCAAGAAAGATAAAGTGATATTGGATCATAGGCTCAGACATATCCAGTCCAACTGCATTATCCACTGATTGCAATATCTGCAGGCTTTTTATTGCCATCAGCTTGATTTTTTATTTGTTTGTGTATTTTCAGGTGGCTTTATAACAATACCTCTCTCTGAGCAGGACTCGTATAACCCAGTCAGTGGTGTTTAGTGTAGAAAACATGGAAGAGATATTATGTTACAAACAATATTGTATTTTTAAGGCAGCTCATAGTGAAAATGGCAACATTCAGATAAGAACTGTAGACTAAACCTTGTTTTTTTATATTTTCCACTTTTCTTCTTGTAAGGTATCAATCCATGCACATTAATGGTGCACCTTTGGCACTTTAATCTGAATTGAGCTTGTTTATCAATCATGTCTGGAAAATAAAGCCAAATCAATGGCTCTGGGGTCTTATTCTGGAAATCTTTTCTTTTAAAGGTTATTTATCTGATTGGTCAATCACTAAATTAATTTTAAACTAGTTTTATTATAAAATCAGAAATTTTTATTTCTTAAAATTTGGATTTGATCTTATTTAAAGTTTTCAAGAATAAGGCCCTGGTCGAATGATTTTCAATGTATTTTTTTATTTTGAATGGAGGCAATGACTTGGTTTCCTTCATGATCATTATATTTTGTCACAGAAAAGTGATTGATGAAAAAAATTTGCTTTTCAAACACAAAATGAAAGATATATTAAAACTACTACTTGCAGTTCTTATCTGAATATAACTAAAGAGAGGAATCTAGAATAATAGTCACTATTTAATTTTACAAATAATTTTTACCTGATTAATTCCTGACAAAAATCAAACTTTGTTATTTCTGTAGCATATCACAGGGTCGTGCAATAATTATTTACTCAATGCGGGACACAGAATATTTCTTTTATAAACTTTTTTACCTACTGTCTTACCACGAATATTCTAGGACCATTTTCATAGATAAATCAAAATAAAACAATATATTATTGATTCAATTATTGTAGAAGACTGTAGTTTTAAATTCATCCATTGAATAAAGATAAGTCTCATCCCTTTAAAAAGTATCAACTAGGATTTCTTTCTACTCTCTCAGTTCTCTAAATTTACCACATTCAAGTTGTACACTACCTAGCAATAAAGGTAATTACCTCCCTTTCCTCATTGGACACTTGAGCACAATTCGGTAGGATTCGATTGTTTTTAAGGAAGGGCAAGTAGAGCTGAGTGGAATCCAACTGGGATGTGGTAAATTGTTTGATTAATTCCTTTTATTTAGCAACAATCAAGTCAATTTATGAAATGGTATTTAATTTCAGCTTTCCACAAGAGTAATGTGTCAATAATGCCTACCTTTTAATATTAAATGTTTATTGTTTTCAATTGTTTTAAAATGTATATTATATATAAAATAACTACCTCAATATATCAGGCATTATACCCTTCAATAAATTGTACATATTAAAGGCATGTTTACCTGTAAAAATACAATAATCAAACCAAGTACATGTACTAACAATCCCAACCGTGACACAAAACCTGAAATCCAAAACAGCATATTGGCGAAACTTAAATGTAAAATTAGACAACCAAAATTCTTGCAGTTACTAAAAAATTGGCGAAACAATAGTTTTAAAACAATACACCAAAATACTTGAATTGGCTATGATGTGAAGGACTATTGCATTACTCTTTCCTTTAAGCTGCTTTCTGATTGGTGAATGAGATACAAATTGTCAACTTTAAACCAATCAAAAAGCAGCTTAAAGTTGTGAATAATGAACTCAGTTGTATAAGAGTTGCGTTTGATATATATGACTGATATTCTTATCCTTATTGCTATGGTGTGAAGGTCACTTTAAAACCAATCTGGCTTAAATCAGAAAGCAAAGACCATTTATCATTTCATTAGCCATGTGACGGTTCCCTCACATTGTAGGCCTACTAATTACCAGATGGTAAGGTTGTGAAAAATGAAAGTGACAATAGGTTTCAAATTCAATTGTTATTGCAATCATGTGAGGGCACCTTATTTACATACATAATTATTATTTTAAATAACGAACACAATATTAAGGTATACTCCTACTGGGTTTTATTGTATTGTATACCATAATATTGTGTATCATTATTTAAAGTGATCTCTACCACTAATTGTCACTTCAGGATTGTAACTATTATTGTATATACTTCCCTATGGCACATTATATTTATCTAAAATACTGATATTTTAAGTTACTGCTACAGCTCCTTAAGCTTTTTATGTGAAAAAGGAATGGACCAACGTTAAATATAACAGGGTTTGCAGGAGTTGAACAACTTTACTTCATGTGACACACACGTTTTCCATTGAAACAATGACACGTTTCATCAAATGGCAATTGTTTAAAATCTGATAATTGACATGTTAAGTAACTCGTACAGCATCTTTAAACTCTTTATGTCACTGAGCCTTTACCACAAAAACAATCAGATTGATCACAGCCTCGTCACAATGCCAAGCTATTACAAACTTTGTCTAATCCCTTGAATGCATTAACAGAAAATCTTTCTGTCGATGGGTCTGATTGACTGTATTCACTGGCATACAGTCCAATCAAATCAATACCGTAATAAAAGAAAGGTAACCATTGCAGTCAAGGTATTAGATGAAGTTTGTTATAGCTTGACATTGTTAACTTACACCAATGAGCTTAACTGAATTGTTTGACTGTTTTTTGCAGTGTAGGTCGAAAACCATTCATATTTAAACTCATCCCTGAACTATTTCATGTATAAAATTTATCTATAGTGATATTTGTTGTTTTCTAAATATAAATAAATAAACTTTGTTATGGTAATATCAAATACATTAATTTGTTTACATTATGTTTGTCTTCATTATTTTGATACCCACAGGCTTTTAGGAGTTTTGAAGACAGCCCCTTGATCAGCTATCTAAATATTAAAATTGATGACTGAAAGTATAACTAAAACATGTGGGTACCTTGTATTGTCTATTGAGTAACCCACTCCCAGAACTGATATAAAATAGTAAAAAATTGTTGGATTGTAAATATTTAATAGTCATTGTTAATTTACATTTTCTATTTTTTTTGATACTCAAAGTATCTATACAAACTTAACAAGTTTTCATGTGAGTTATGAACAGTAGAAAGTTTCAAACCAGCTGACCACACTTTCCTTTTGATGGTTTTGGTATTGAAAATAAATAAATATCACTTAACAACCAAATAAAAGATATAAAAACTATCGATAACACTCCATTTCTCAAAGTTTAAACACTTCATCCATAAACACTTTAATTATGGCACCACTGTGTTAATATACTATATATGATTTAAAATCACTTGAATGTTAAAATACTGAGGCTATCTTTCTCCAAAACTATTCATTAGATAGATCAAGGATGTCCAACCAGTTTGATGGCTGAAAAAAAAAGATATGGAGAGACTGGTAAATCAAGACAGTGTTTCTGAAAGATTCTTTAAACCACATTTGAAATACCACTGTGTTAACATCTCTTCGCTGAAACAATCAATTGTCTAGCCAACTTCAAGAATTCCAAATAGCAGTCTTGATGGATAGGATACCTTTTTAACCTTTTCTTTTTGTTTTTCTTGTGAAAGTCCAGTCTGGGTGTATATATAAAATAGCTAAACTCATGCCATGGTTAGTTATTTTCAAGGGTTGATTAGGGTCTTCAATATAGGTAGTCATCAGAAATGCAACAAAGTGCTGAATTGGTAAAAAAAAACAATTTGAAGACTTATATTTTGAAAATGAGCTGTGAACACTGTTACTTATAAGCCTTGCTAAATAAATTCGTATTTTTGAGACATTTGGCAAATCTGTCCCTTAATTTTCAAATAGTAAAGATATCAATATACCTTGCTCCACAACCTTTTCCTGTTTCTGGATTAAAATATTCATAAAACAACACAAGATCTCTCCAGACACCATTTTTACTGTATTCTTTAATATCACCTATAATTAATGAGTCATTATTCCTTTAACTCTTACATCTCTTGTAATGAGGATTCATTTAACATTTAAACTTAAATAATATAAGCTCACAATAGATTCTGGCCTTAAATTAGGATTCGGCAAAAACATTTCCCAAATATTTAACAACTTTTATTTAAAAACTAAACTCTAATATCAGCCAAGTTGACAGAGCTAAGAATACTATGATTAGATTTATGAAATTTTTTCAGACACTTACAAATCTTTACAATGTTGAAATTAAGAATTTTGTCTTATACCTTGACTACAATAGCCACTGTTCTTGTAATCACGAATAAAGCAATTGGATTGGATTGTACGCTAGCGAGTACAGCTAATCATAACTGTCTATAGACTTATTATAAAATGTTGGCTTTTACTTAAAAACATTCTGTCAAAAGCTCTGCATTTAGTAACATACCAAATCTACACTGCATATAAATGGAGGTAATAATGTTATAGACTATGTCTGAAGCCATCACTGGGAAACAGTACCTAGCCAACAATCGTAAACCTATCTGATAAATAAAGCAACTTACCATGTAATGGTCTTTTACCATCTTTATTAAAAGTAAATAAACTGGATATTCTATGTTTTAAATCTGATATTATTTCACTCAGATCTTTGAGACTGTTTGATTCACTTGGGTAACACATCTTGATCTTATAAACACTGTCATATATCTTTAAACTTTCTATGACTAAATAATTCACTGAAACAAACAACCATATTCAAAAACATAATCAAACACAACAATCAGCTGACATTGATAAAGCTGATTGGACACAAAATAAGGCCTTTATACTGTTTTCTTAAAAAGTAACTATATTACAAACCATATCTTATAGACACTGCTCTTGTCATCAGAAATAATCGCGTCATTCTTACATCATAGAATAACATGATTTTGTATCAGGGAAATGTTTATACGATTTTGATTAGATTGTATGTAAGTGAATCCAACCAATCAGGAGAGCACAGCTAATGTTTTGTTCCTTGACTAATGTATTTTCAATGTATAGTAAATAAAATTTCTTTTTATTATGTCTCTTGATATACAAACTAAAAATTCAATATTACTTACTTGGTAACCACACAGGGCCTCTCCAATTACTATTTCCTCCAAACAAACCAGAATCAGATTCACCAGGACAGTAGCAGAATACCTCATCTTGATTGGTTAATGGATTAAATACATGACAACTTTTATTATCATAGACCTGTAAAGATATATTCTGTTCTAAAACAGTTTCAAATTGACAACTATCCAACCAACAGCTCATAATGATCCAATAGAATCAATGTAACTACCAACTTTCATGACTATTAACAGCTACCTAGTTTTGATCTGAGTATCTGTTGGAAGTGACTGTAACCCTCACAACCAATAACTACTTAGTTTGACATATCAATATCTGCTGGAAGTGATCGTTAACTAGCCACATTAACAAATGGAAACTTATTTAGACAGAGAAGGTCAAGATCGCAGGGCTAAAAGCATAGATAAGACATATCTAGCAATAACAGTTCCATTAAGTATAGTGGTAAAAATACATGACAACATACCTTTGATAAAGAACGAATACCGAATGGTGACAAAAATTCTTTCTCAAACAGAAGAGTTTTTAAAACCTGTTTAAATTTGTATTCATTCACCACGGAGACAAAATATTGATCTCCATTTTCTAATTTGTTTACCTACAAAGAATTATCATTAGACAGACAAAGATGATCAGTTAACAATTCAATTTTACCGTCATTGATGCATGTCAAATGATATGGAAATGCGTGAGGCCATGTGGGCATAAACCTCAGCAGGTGCGAAAGAGAAGGATGTAAAACTCCATTTATAAAAATTTATAAAATAATCTAGAGATATAAAACAGAATCATAGAACATACATACAAATTCACTTTTCTTTAATTTTTCAAATGAAGCAGTTTTCTGGAATCTTTTTGGCAATTTAATGATTCTACATGCTAGAAGGGGGATCACTCCAACTAAAGATTTAATCTTGATTGGTTTTCTCTCTTCACCAGTCACCACCATATCAAAGAAAAACTTGTGATTATTACACCAAAGGCCTAAAACAATAAATGAATATTGAAATATAATTTTACATTCTACAGTTCTGAATCCAGGTTCTAGAAAAAATCTTTACGTCCATATTAAGAAAAGTATTGGGTTCAATGGGTTGTCTTAAAGACCATGATTTGGTGTTTTTACGAGTTGATTAATGATCTTGAACATATTCAAATAGTTTTCAGGAGTACTAAAAATTGTAAAGTCGCATTACTTGTTAAAAAATATTTTAAACTCGAAATTTCTCTTTCTATTGCCGAGTCTCACGAAAAGATAAGTCCTCGTCTCAACTAATTTCAAACATGGATAATTCTGGACACACATGGATATGAAGGCTCTAATTTCAACACTATTACTGATAAGTTCAGTTCAAACTTTCCTGTTTCTGAGATTAAGGTTCCATTTGCCAAAAGGATGTGTTAAATGTCTTCTTACCAGTAGTAGAAACAGACTGAGTTAATTGATGTGCTATTTCTACAAATTTCTCTAAAAACATCTCAGCTTTCTGAAACTCTTCTAATTCTAATGCTATCTCTAACATAGTTAAACAGTAGTAAGCCATCCATGCTGTTCCATCAACCTGGAATATGTACAATATCTTCAAAACAAAGTTTATTAATGGTTAATAAGACTATGTCAAAACCTATATTCTGGATATGTTGAATACTGTAATACCATACTGCAGGCATGACATACATAGCTTGAGCACTGGGGCCCATCTTGTACGGACAAAACTTTTTCCTAATCAATGGTGATTAACATTTTGATAACAAAACCACTACATGAAATAACAACTAACCAGGGTTGTTGATTTGGTCATATATGTCAGTCATGTCTGATTGTCCATCTTAAATGACTGCTTGAAAATAGGCACCGTCGCATATCAAGTATAGGTCAGTGACGTCAAAATAAATTAAATTACTAATATTAATAAGTCCAGTCAATGAGCCACCAAACACTATCTGACAATTATTTTAGTTAATTAAGGGATTACTGGCAGGAGGTGGTAAATCAACAATTAAGTCTTTTGTTCTTGCTACGAAAAAATAGTTGAGTCAAGGATGAAAGTGAAAGTAAAGTTTACCTACCTGTTGTAGTTGTGTACCTTCTGGTAAAGTACTGGATGTTCTATCTATAATACAAATATTATCCAGTCCAAGAAATCCTCCACCATATAGATTACTTCCCTTCACTTTCAACGTCTCGTTCCACCTGCAGGTAAAAATATGCCAATTTATATTGTTACTTTAGAAAGGTAACTGGCAATATAAATGGAATGAAATAATCTTAAAATTTTCTTGACAACATGAATTGTTTGACTTTTGGAATCTATTTTCACACTCCTTATAATAGATTAAATCCAATGATCCTTTTTAGGGTATGCAGGGTATGTTTACTCTTCTAAACACCTGATACCACTTTTCGATATGACACACTTTATCGCTCAGGATTGATATACTTCCTCAAATGAATAGTTCTTCTGTCGCTAAAATATATCATCAATGTGAAGATTTTATTTTGGGTTTCATTTTACAGTTTGAATGGCTAGTAACCTACTTGGTTTATTTATTGAGTTAACAGTATTGGGCTTTTCTTGTGTAAATAAAATTTTTAACTGCATGATTTAATGTCAACTGGGCCATGAACTAGTATTGATATGTAAACACACCATTGAAAATTCTTCAGAAGTTGAGTGAAACAGGACTTTAGGAACTGTTTATCAAATTGAGGGTCTGTTTGATACAAATGATAACTAATCCAGGCGAATAATGGTGGATTGGCTGCATTACAATCAAACTCACAGCCTGGTATCTGTAATGAAACAGAAATAAATTACAATGGGATTTACATAAGTTATAGACAGAAAGCAAGGTGAGCCTTGGGAAATACATCAAGGACACTGATTGAGACCAATAGAAAGAGGAAAGGATAAATGAATGAGTGAAGAAATACACTTACTCAGATGAATAAAGAAGTAGAAAAGCAATGTGTAAAAGAACTATATGGTAGGTGTAAAGACTGTTTAACTTCATCCAGATTTTAATCACTGTTCATGTTATACTTCTACTAACTATCACTGGAGTACAGTTCACCTATCTTCTTTCTTAGTCTCATTCATCTGAGTGAATCATTTCTTCACTCACTCACTCACCTTTTCATTCTATTGGTCTCTATCATGATTTTTAATTTGTTTACTCAGGTTTCCCAAGGACTCTGTCTTTTTCTATGCATTTTTCCTCATAAGTTATTTGGTTCTTGTATAGTAAAGACCTTTCCATTATCAGAGTCTCAAGTATGCAAGTTATTTTCTTGAAACAGTTCTATAAACTTTATTGTGCATTGATTTAAACTGGATTTACTTTAAAATAGGTAAGTTTATTATAGTTTTTTTTCTTATTATCATTTTATCATTTAAATTATCATTCTTCTCAGTCATAGTTATGAGTAAAAAGTTATTAATATATAGATAAATGGTAGATCGGTAGCACAGGTTCCGACAGGATTGCCCAACTGAATAGAGTCAAACCATATGTTAAATGTATATGTTTAATGCAACTACATTTCAGGCTAGATTGCCCTTTGTCAAGTAAGGTTTACATAATTTTTCGTTCATATTTATAGACAGTATGAGGTAATTGATCATTAGGTTCGTTAAAAAATATTCTAAGGTTCAAAACATGAAAGAAAAATTACTAAAGTTCTTCGTTAAAAGATAACAGTTTAAAGTTTAGTTACATAAGTAAAATGATATTTATCTAATAGGATAATTAATATAAATTAATATTAAATAACAAGATAAAAACCTGTCCATTGTGTTTCATATATCTATCCGATAAAAACAGTAACACTTGATGTTTACTATATTCTATATCTATTCTAGACATTACTAACATCTGAAACGCTGTATCCCACGGTGCATACTGAAATTAGAAAGAAAGGTTTAATATTAAACTGACAGGCACTGACAACAAACAGGCCCACCTTAAACAGGCCCACCTTAAACAGGCCCACCTTAAACAGGCCTCAACAAATAACCACAAAGTAGCCTATTTAAAACCGGCCCCACTACAAACAGGCATCCACCACAAACAGGCCCAACCTCATCTGCCCAATTGATAAATAATTATCTCAAAATATTTTCTTTACATAATTGGAATCTTGAAAGCAATAAACATTGATATATTACCCATGGAAATTCCCATTTATCAGGAACGGAAATGATATCATGGTTCTGTAGATGGTGCCAGTCTTCATTCCATGTATTAGCAGCTGATTTATTTATTTTTACCAGTTCTATAATAGAAATTATAATTTAATACTATAGGTTCAAAAGTTTACTGAGCCTGATTTTTAGAATTTAGTTGTGCCTCATGAATAACAAGATCCCTGATAAATTCCTCAATCTATATCAAATCGTTCCAAACATGCCAAGATATGATTGATTTTAATAATATACAATAGTAAATAAACCTGTTGCCGTAAATATCATAAAAAATAAATAAATATCAAAAAATGTTAGTAATTATCCATAAAGATGCATTTGATTATTTAAAAACGCTTAATAAATTGATTTAAGCATTTTTCAATAATTACTCAGTTTTATGAGTTTTCCATATTTTAAGTGATTCTGTTACCTTATGACACCAGGTAAGTTCAGTAATGAATATATATTCATAATGACCATTCTTGAGAACTAAAATTTTATGTTCATGTTATGAAGCAGTATCCCTTTAACAATAAAATAAATACAAGTACCTTGAAAGTGTTCTAGTGGATGATAATAATAATATTGTTTAGACCATAATAACCCTGTTATAGCTTGTCTACATATTAACTTTTCGTCACAACTCCATTTACTTGGTAATATCTAAAATAAATAGCATCATATTCTACATCTTCACAATGTCAAGCTATTGCAAACTTAGTTTCATACCTTGACCTTAATAGCAACCTTTCTTATATGATTGAATATTATGCTAGTGATTACTGTCAGAGCCCTCGAATAAAGATCTATCTAGTATTTGAGTTTCATAGTGAAGATTCAGAGTTCTGCATCCTTTAAACTACCAAACAATATTCATCCTGAGAACCACACCTTATTGTAAAACTGATCAGTTTCCTGTTTCTTCTGTGTCAGGACTGATCTGATGGTGTCTACAGTGGTTAATGGATGCTCTAAAGGTTTGATTGTCCAGTATATTTGTGTCTCCTGTCCAGGAGGTACTGTAACAATGTAGACTCCAGCACATTTTGTTCCACTGTTGTTATGGTTAATTTTTGATTTATCTCCTGAAAAATATATATAGTGATTTACAGCTTCTAGATTGTATAAAGTTATAAACAGAAAATAAAACACTTCTACAAGTTATTGTAATTATAACTAAGTTACAATAAATAATACAGGTATAAGTAAGTATTAATTCTCTGCAGTAGTTATATGAAATGTTAACAATACATTCAATACTGCTAATCAAAACATCTAAGTAATTCATTTACATAGTTATATTTTTTAAGGTTAAGTAAAGAATGAGTCACAAAATATTTATCTTCAATGGATCTAACAATGAAATAAATAAAAAGATAGGTCTCAACAGAAATACTTCCAGCTCTTCAACTTATTTAAACCAACTACCTTACTAAGATAACATCTCTTTTAAAACCTATACACTATAAAGGGACTGGTTCTCCATTCATTTGACAAATCTACCTTAGTCTCAAAAACAGGAAGTTTTTAGCTAAGCTAAACAGTATTAGTTAAGTTTTGAAATGCAAGTGTGTAGAATTATCTGTAAATGAAAGAAAAAATTCCTAGTTTGATGTATTTGCGCAAATATTTTTCCATTCGTTTATAGCACTTCTGAAGACTATTTTTAATGTATTCCAGACCAAAATCAACTCCAAATTCATAGCATAGAGTTCTAAGACCCAAATTTATTGTGCCAAAACAACTAATATGCCATAATACATACCTTTAATAATATAATGGTGAAATGCATCTTTATAATATTGACTATTAGATTGTTTATAAGGCTGTTGTCTAATCTTATCAGATTGATAGAATTCAGGTGATGTTTCATTGTCAGTGAATATTAATTCTACTGGTACTTCATTACTAGATAAATACTCTATCTTATACTGCCCTGAAATTTTACAGATAGAAAATTAAATTTAGTACCAATTGTAAATCTGAATCTGAGCGTTATAGAATGCCCATTAGTGACAAGCGCTTCTGCTTAAAAAAAACTAACCGGTTCATGTTATTATGCCAAAAATACTGTTGCTGCATGGAAATACATTAGTTTACTACAGCGGTGGCTTTAGATGAGCCAATTTCTTCATATTTGTAACCATACTTCTTACAAATTTACAAATATGATTTTTACTCATAATGTATTGATTAAAATCAATCTATTTTTCAAGATTTTCTTGTGCTTAGGTTCTCTACAGAACCTGAACCTCAACAGCTATCCCCCCAAAACATCAGTCCAGCCCTAATGTATACCCCTAGTCACTGGAGGTGTCAGTGTTTAAGTGTGAGGGGAACTTTCATTCACGCCCACCACAAGTTTACTAAGAAATTACCGTATTTATAACTAACTTCTACAGTATTCATTTTTACTTTTTTCAGACATGGTTTATCTTCTTTACCTCTAGCAGAGTTCCAGGTATTTCTATAAACAAATATATTATTTATTAACTACGTCAGTACTAGGATATTCATTATGTACAGAAAATTTACATTAACTATTATTTCAAAACAAACTATACTAGCTCTACCAGATGACAAATCAAATATCTAGGTAACTTGATCCAATATTCACCAATCTTAATGCAATATTTCATAGTAATTCAAAAGAATATACTAGTTTGAATATACAAGAAAAATTACCTGAACCAAACTTGTGGTAATATATGTAATGTTTGAGTTTGATCTCCATTATTTTTAACTGTACAACAACAGTAGGTGGTATTAGGTTTATCTTTTATATATTCTATTGTTATATCCCAATAACCATTGTCAAATATTCCTGAAAGCATAATATACAAATTTCATTACTAGTAAATCAGTTGGATTGAATTGTATCAATCTACCTGACAGAACCTCATTTAAGGTACATATTCCTTTTTGTTAAATCGAGGGCAATAACTTAATAACTATACAGTTTACACAGATCACTGACAAACAAAAAGCCTTCAAATACATTCTTTCAAATCAGGAAACTCAACTTAATTTTACCTGAGATCTTAATACAGGGACCTTTATACTCATATTAATAGATATACACCCACAAATGTTTTAGTATTACACATAAAGTTATTATATACTTTTAAAGAAGCGTATTGCATTGACCTAGTGGACAAGGTTTTTAACATGGCTACGGCTGTATTTTCTGGAAATGATCAACAAACCAGTTCAAATGTCCATTTTTGTCTACTGGTCAAAATTCAAAACTTAGCAGAATACTTTGTGACAATTATTAAACTCAGGCTTAAGATAACAGAAATCCCACATGGCATAAGTCACAGCTTAATAAACCTAACTTTTTTTTCGAGATTTGGCTAGATTTTCTCCTATATTTCAAAAAATACCTGTGTCAATCAATTCAAACTCCGCCCCCTGTTGATCTCTAGTTTTATTTTCTTCTATCAGCTGTTTATATGGGAACAGTGATTGAGGGTACTTATATAAAGCTTTATTATAACTATGGTTAGGTAGAGCATCTAAATAATAATATAGCTCCTTTACATCTTCACCATGATTGCCCTGCAATAATCAAATAAATGGTATTTGTGGTAATTTTGTAGCAGTACTAGGAACTTTGTTAAAATAATACACAGAAGACTATTAAATAGATATTCATAAACTTTTTCAAATCTATTGTTAACATCTAGATAGATCAGATAAAAACTCCATGATAAAGATTCAATTTATTATTTTATATAATTTGTCTGATTATAAAATATAAGTAGGTAACAGATCAGTCAATATTTAAAACCAAACTGAGTCCATTGATCCAGTTATTTTTTAACATTTCACTTTACCATATCCAAGAGAAGAGATGTAAGAAGTCCTGAACCTTAACTCGATCTGGGGCCAAACCCAATTTTCCATACTTCCCCCATTTATAACTATAGCAGGTTGAACTGTCGAAATCTACATACTCCCAGCTATAAATATTCAAGCCAAAGACTATTAAAGGTAGACTACCTCTAATTAAATTTTTAAACTTGGTTAAAATGAGTCTTAGATCAATCCAATAAAAAATCCATAAGCTAAGTACAACGTTTTCAATAATTACTTATTTTAATATACATATGGTGTCCAACTGATTGATATATAATCTTATTGGCCAAGAGGGACATTGTATGTCCAGTCTAGTATACCTTTAAAATTCAAATTTGATCATTTGTTTATATATTGTTCAACCAGCTCATAAAAATATGCAAAAAAATTTATAAATCTAATGCTCTGACAGTTCAATTAAATGTATATCGAATGTGGTATCTGCTAAGTATTAGCTGTCAGTTTTTAATTAATTATTATGCTATTTATGCAGCTGCCAGATGCCCAATTGTATTCTTGCTATTCCTGCATTTGTAACAGCCCCTCCATGATATTCCTTAACAGATATTTAGGGGTAGAGAACACATTAAATAATGGAACACAATGATACTATTGTAGTGGACAACTAGATCTCTTTTCTTCAGCTATTAAGCATATATACTTTTTTTTACTGTAACATTCAATCACTGACATCGCCATACCAGTGTATGTATCAAATAGGGAGAAATTTGCCCCCTAGAAACATGGTCGGTCTGCTTAATTCATTTCAATGAAACTTGCTACAAAATATGCATCAGGTTGCACAAAATCAATTGGAAATCAAATTTTGAATGACTTATAGAAGCTCCATAAAGCTCTTATAGCAATTCCATGCTTACTTGACATTTTGAATTCAACTGCAAGCCTAATGCTGTCCCTTACCCCTAACCTCTAGCACCTATGGTCAGGAGCCAAAACAGATTTGAGATTTAATCTCATATATTCACAAAGGTTTTGAGGAAGGGCTATATTTCTTACCATTGTTTTGTAGAGCTGTAATCCTCTCTGACAGTTCCCCATTGTCTTTCTGATAAATAAGGCCCCCAAAAATCTTCTGAATCTTCCACATCATGTGCTAATTTCAATTGTTTACTTTGAGACCATTCTTCTCTCCGTTCATATTTCCTTTTAGAACCAGAAATTCCCTGCAACATTTCACTATTACTCATAGTGTACTGCAGTCTGCAGGAATATAAAACTTTATATACTGTACCAGTATGTTGATAGCAATAAATCTTTATTCAGATTAAAGTTGTAAAAGGTCCTGTAGGAATACACTCGTCCCACCACGGCTAATATTTGTGTTTAATATTGACTATTGAATAAATTATAGCTTAAGTAAGCTTATGCATTCAACACTTTATCAATTTTCAAAAAGCAACAATATTTGGAATTTAAAAAAAAAGTGAGGCAGCGATGAATCCGTTCTGTTTGAGAGAAAAAAAAGCATGCCTGGGTAATCAACACTACAACAGACAATGGCAATCATTTTTTTACATACCGATATATTCCTAGTGATTAATATTCGTTGAAAATTATGTCAGTGTTGGAGTATTCATTCTAAATCATATAAATTGCTTTTTCTCGGCCTTTCGTGTTTTTAAATATTGTAGGCCTACATTGTCTGACGATGTTGAGGTCAATTTAGAGTAGAGGTCAAGGACGCAGGAAAACCCAATTTGAGAGTAACTTCCCTTTATAATTAAACCGATTTCCAAGTCTCGCAATTTGAAAATCGCAATTTGAAAATCGCTTGTTTTATAATCAACTTATACTCGATTTCTTTTTATTTTAGAGGGATTTTGGTGTATAGTGATGACGCTAGGTAAGTCCTCTGATGGATATATACTGGTATTGGGCTAGTTTGAGTGAAATGGAATTTTCCTTCTAAGACCTTGCATACCTTTAAAGTTAGAAACAGACCTGCCAATTAGTCTCACGGATTGACCCGTCTAAATATCTGGAGACTAACGGTCTGACATTAGTCTCCAGGTATTTAGAGAGACCTCCTGGTTTCACGGTAGCGCTTGCAAATCTCACAGTAAAACAAAATTTATTGTATGAAATTGGACATTGGGAAAATTGTGATTTTATTTGTGTAAAAACGTGTGAAGTGTCCAATGAAACATTGGTAGGCTAGTTCATCATGATCACAATAGCTCGCAGTTTTTTAACGATATCCTTGTCTTCGGAGAGAATAATAGTAGTAGTGACGCTTAATAGGAGAGTCAAAAATGCTCCAAATGCATGTCTGAGCATCTGTAGAGCTCTGTAGGCTAGGCGTATAGCTTAACATACCCATTTCCCATTAGGAAAAGTGACCCATTTCCAATGCATAATAATAAGATAGTGTACCTGTCAAGGAACGAAAAGCATCTCCTGTTATGTTTAACCAATTATGTCAATCACTTATGTCAATCACTTCACATATTCTCTCTCCAGTAAACGGTTTTGTCCTTGAACGTCAATGTTGTAAAGCAAACAAACCGAAAGTAAAGATGGACTCAGGCCACAAAAACAATTGTACAATGTAGTCCTTACTATTTTGCAATCTTCTTTTATATCATGCCTATCTTTGACTTATTTGTGGTCTTTATCTGGAATTGATGTCTGAAATTGCATTTTCCTTCCGATGGGCTTATAATTGTTTAATTGTTTAAATCGACTTCTTTCTGTTCAGTAATAATTTTAGGGGTATGGTCAAAATGGTCCCAAACCAAAATGGCTCCTGGTCAAAATGGCCCCACAGGTCAAGATGGCCCCTAAAAAAAATGTCAAAATGGCCCCAAAAATTACTCTTTGGTTTCAACCAAATTTTAGGTCAAAATGGCCCCTGGAGAAAAGTCAAAATGGCCCCATGAATATTATAGCTCATATGCTGATCACAGAAAGACTTGGCTTACTAATTGTAAACGAATAAAAAACCTTTGCTGCTTTCTTTTATCTATGTTAATGTATATTAGTTATTTATAAAATTTTGTTGCCTTTCTTAAAATGGTATTATTATTCTTGGGAACGAATTAATATAAGCCCTAGGCTTGTTTTCGAATCCTAATCTTTTTGTATTATTATGAATTGTAACATATTTATGTGAATAAAATATTGTTTAAAAAAAAAGAAAAACTAGAATTGCTTACAATTATGAACGTATTTCGAGAGCCTTAAAATATTATGTAGGCTAAATTTGCAATGACCTACATCTAGACAATATATTGAATATCACTTGACCTAGTTTTCAAACTCATAAAATAATTAGTTCACACCTTCCGTAACAGTTAAAAATGGCGAAAATATGAAAATTATCAATTTTTGCTGTATTTAAGTACACTTATCTCTATGAATTTTTTAAGTAAGCCAAATCAAAAAATACCTACTCGTATTGAATATTTCAAATTTGATGTTTTAAAGTTAACAAATTTTTTAACAGGAAATTAACGAGAACTTTCGGGTATCTAATTCAAATTTTGTCTATAGACACTAGTTCATGTGATATATTGTTTTGAAGTTTTTAGATGTAGATTGCGTTTATCATCTGTTTATAACACCTGTCAATCATTCTTAACACTATAATTCTGAAATGTTAAAATTTTATTTAGCATTTTTCAAATTTCTATAATTTGAATTGTTTTTTTTAACTATCTATGTCACATATCGTTGAAATGAGAAAAACGACTGCAAGCTGATTATAACATCCATATTGGTGTGGGATAAATACATTTGATTTGAGGCCACGAGTCAAAAATTTCAAAAGGCTATTATGCCGGAAGTTGATATTTTTCACCCAATGATTGGTGTCATTTCGGACCACATCCACTGGATGGCCCCCACTGCCAAAGCTATTTATTCTCAATGGGTCTCCCATTTAAACTGAACGCGGGGGGAAGCAACGTCAAACTAGGCCAGGCCATCGTGAATCTGAGCTCGCGCAAACTTTCTCCCCTTGAAGAAAGAGTTTTAGATAGAGGGTTGACTTTCATCCCTTCATTTAAACCTCTTTCACGTGTACCAATTTTGTCGTCGGTTGAGCACATCATTAGGACTTTTAAGCTAAATTATTTCTTTCGCGAAAAATTAGGTCGAGGAAAACGAACTCCATTTGTAGAAAAGTCTGGCTGGAATCCACCAGACGATGCGATTGACTATAATATTCTGCGTAAATGCGAAAATCTGTACGAAGAAGTCTCCCATTTACCTCTGGTAAATGAAAAGAAAAACCTTACTAATTTTGAACGCTCCGTTTTGAACACCCTGAAGAATAATCAGACAATAATAATCCGTAAGAGTGACAAGAGCAATTGCTGTGTCATTCAAAACCGCGATGACTATATTTTTGAAATAGAATCTCAATTAAATAATGCAAATCATTACCGCGAACTAGACCAACCAATTTTCAGGGAAACTGCTAAACAAATCAATAATATTTTGAAAATTTTGGTACAAAAAGGTTTTTTATCTGATTCCCAATATGATTATCTTTGTGCAAAACCGGAAGTCCGTCAACGTCACATTTATACATTACCGAAAATTCATAAAAATCCTGAAACCGAATGGCGCGTTGCAAATAGAATACCCAAGGGCAGGTCGATTATATCTGACTGTTCCAGCGAATCCTACCAAGTTTCCGAATATATTGACCATTTTCTACTACCATTGGCTTGCAAACATCCGTCCTACTTAAAGGGATAATAGGCGTTAGAACGAACATAAAATTTTAAGTTCACTCAAATTTGGACAATAACAGCATAATATACCCATCAGTGGACTTACCTATACATCAAAATCCCTCTAAAATCCGATAAATCCCCAAAATAAAGTAGTTAATCATAAAACGCTTGAGCCATCCATCAAGCGAGTTTTAAATCGTGTAAATATAAAGGGAAGTAACTCTAACATGTGAGTTTTCACGCGTCCTTGACCCCTACTGTTGAATTCCACAATGATGTTTTAGCGTCGATTTACCAGACGCTTTTATTCTCAAACTGAATGGAATCGTCGCTGGCTCACTTTTTTTTAAAATTCCGAATATATTTTTATTGTGGCTTTTTAAAATTTGGTAAAGTGTGGGATGCATACTTATTTAACTAATAGTCAATATGAAACACAAATATAAGCCGTAGGACGAGTGTATTCTAACGCCTATTATCCCTTTAAAAGACACTACCGACTTTATAGAAAAAATAAAAAAATTAGATATTCCAGACAATGCGTTATTTATTTCTTTAGATGTTACGAGTATGTACACGAATATCGATAATAAATCCGGTTTAGACGCGGTGCGAAAGGCCTTTTTTAGAAACCTGATCCTGATCGTCCTGACAGAGAAATTTTAGATTTATTAGACATATGTCTCACGCGAAATGACTTTACTTTCAATGGAAAAATTTATCTTCAAACTTCTGGTACTGCAATGGGAAAACGTTTTGCGCCGGGTTATGCAAACATCTTTATGGCTGAATGGGAACGCGAAATCTCATCTATTTCACCTTTCAAACCTTTATTCTATGGAAGATTTTTAGACGACATTTTTATTATTTGGACAGAGTCATTGGCTAACTTTTGGGAGTATTTCGAAATTCTAAATAATCACCATCCTTCTATAAAACAGCAAATATTTCTGAAAACAGCATGAATTTCTTGGATACGACTGTATTCAAAGGACCTAGTTTCAGTCAAACAAAAAAACTTGATATCAAAGTATATTTTAAAGAAACTGACACTCACCAACTTTTGTTCAAAACTTCGTTCCATCCGAAGCATACCTTTTCTGGCATAATAAAATCGCAAATTCTGAGATTCAACAGAATTTGCACTAGAAAAACCGACTTTGATTTGGCTTGCGAACTTGTATTTGAAAAACTGAGGGAACGGGGGTACTCGAAACGTTATTTGCGCAAAATTAAAAACGACACTCTTTTGGCCATTGAGAAGAAAAGCAACCCCCCTCCTCTACCTAACGGTTTTGGTTCTGTTCCATGTGGAGGTTCTAGGTGTCGTACCTGCGATTATATCCATGTTTCTCATTTTTTTGAAATAAAGAAAAACGGTAAAATTTTCGAATTAACGGAAGTCCTTTCATGTATCGATAAAAACATTATTTACCTAATTTCTTGTAAAAAATGCGACGTACAGTATGTTGGCGAAACTCAAAACGCGTTGCGTACTCGTTTAAGCGGTCATCGCTTTGACATTCTTCATAAAAAAGATAGACCAATCGCAAATCATTTTAACTCAGCCAATCATTCCATTGAAGATCTTCTTGTTATGCCCATTGTAAAAGTTCCAGTCTCTACAACTATCAAACCTAAAACAAAGCGACTACAAAGGGAGAGCTTCTGGATAGACCAATTAGAAACAGTTGTACCTAACGGCCTAAACATCCAGCATGACAATCAAATTATACCTTTTGTAGCAACCTACAATTCTACAGCCAAAAGTGCGGCGGTGATTGTGAAACGGTTTTATAAAGAACTCCAGGATGAATTCCCTAACATATATACCAAACGTTTAGTGACTGCTTACAAAAGGAATAAAAATCTCAGTAATATCCTTGTACGTGGTAGATTAGACCCCCTTCCTTTACCTCCCTGAAGTAATCGCTTTGAAAAAGTTCTCTTTGAAAATTAATCAATTATGTAAATCTCTCCAGAAGAAGACAATTTCTTATCAAACTGATGTGTGATGTAGTCTCTACTTGTGACCTTGGCCAGTGCTTCTATAAGAGATTATCTCTTATAAGAGATTATCTCTTATAACACCCTAAACCCAATATCAGCATATCTATGGATAGCATAAGTCAAGGTCATTGTGTACTGAAAACCGAAAGTCCTCACACCAAAACCGGAAGTGATAAAAAAAAATTAGTAACTTGATATTATTTGTATGGATAATATTCTGAGAATTTCAAATTGATCCAAAAAACAATTATTTATCCAAAACATTTCAAACTTTTAATTAATATACTTCGTTAGATAAATCTTTTTACAATTAACAAAAAAAACAAAACAAAACAAAACAAAAAAAATTCAACTAAATCGGACCACAAATAAGCTCTACAGACTCGATGCAAAAGTTTTGCACATTATGCAATAGCTCAATTCCTGGTTACCAAAAATTCAAATCAATACGAAAACAAAGCATGGAAATCGATTTTCGATTGCCACGTAATAATCCTGTACAGCATTATTGTCAAACCTTTTCATAAATTGGTGTCAATGATTTTCCACGAAATATGATTTCGCAGAAGGCGTTCTTCCTATTTTTAACGTAGCAATCGTATTCAAACCACGTCCTACAACATAACCCGTATTCGTGATGGGATGAGAAATATACTTTAGATATATTCTCGGCTTTTCTGTGGGAGGTATATAGATATAGAACTATATTACAATATTTCTAGTGAAGGATAATATACCATAACATAGTGAAATCATTCTGTTTGTCTGTGGAAGGTATATAGAACTATATTACAATATTTCTAGAGAAGGATAATATACCATAACACAGTGAAATGATTCTGTTTGTCTGTGGAAGGTATATAGAACTATATTACAATATTTCTAGAGAAGGATAATATACCATAACATAGGGAAATCATTCTGTTTGTCTGTGGGAGGTATATAGAACTATATTATAATCTTTCTGTTAAACTCTGTATATAGAATTATATTCCTAGGGATGGATAATATACCATAACATAGTGAAATCAATCTGTTTGTCTGTGGAAGGTATATAGAACTATATTATAATCTTTCTGTTAAACTCTGTATATAGAATTATATTTCTAGGGAAGGATAATATACCATAACACAGTGAAATGATTCTGTTTGTCTGTGGGATGTATATAGAACTATATTACAATATTTCTAGAGAAGGATAATATACCATAACATAGTGAAATCATTCTGTTTGTTTGTGGAAGGTATATAGAACTATATTACAATATTTCTAGAGAAGGGTAATATACCATAACATAGTGAAATCATTCTGTTTGTCTGTGGAAGATATATAGAACTATATTACAATATTTCTAGGGAAGGATGATATACCATTACATAATGAAATCATTCTGTTTGTCTGTGGAAGATATATAGAACTATATTACAATATTTCTAGGGAAGGATAATATACCATAACACAGTGAAATGATTCTGTTTGTCTGTGGAAGGTATATAGAACTATATTACAATATTTCCAGAGAAGGATAATATACCATAACATAGTGAAATCATTCTGTTTGTCTGTGGAAGGTATATAGAACTATATTACAATATTTCTAGAGAAGGATAATATACCATAACATAGGGAAATCATTCTGTTTGTCTGTGGAAGATATATAGAACTATATTACAATATTTCTAGAGAAGGATAATATACCCTAACATAGTGAAATCATTCTATTTGCCTGTGGAAGGTATATAGAACTTTATTACAATATTTCTAGAGAAGGATAATATACCATAACATAGTGAAATCATTCTGTTTTTCTGTGAAAGGTATATAGAACTATATTACAATATTTCTAGAGAAGGATAATATATCATAACATAGTGAAATCATTCTGTTTTTCTGTGAAAGGTATATAGAACTATATTACAATATTTCTAGTGAAGGATAATATACCATAACACAGTGAAATCATTCTGTTTGTCTGTGGAAGGTATATAGAACAATATTATAATCTTTCTGTTAAACTCGGTATATAGAATTATATTTCTAGGGATGGATAATATACCATAACGTAGTGAAATCATTCTGTTTGCCTGTTAAACTCGGTATATAGAACTATGTTTCAAGGAAGATTACGAAGAATTCATCATGGCGACTGCTTTTCCAAGGGATCCTTATTTTGAATGTTCGATTTGTTTCGAAAATTTTAATACTCATATACCCAAAATCTTACCTTGTGGACATTCGTTTTGTCAGGAATGCTTGGTGGAATATATTGGTGGCAGTCGGGAGACATTTCCATGTCCAACGTGTCAAGAGGATATAAAACTTCCACATGGTGGTGTCGATGATTTTATTACAAATTTCGATTTACAAACCCCATCGGCGCCTGTGAGAACAACCAGCAATTTAACTAGTCTGGAGCTAAAACCTCGCTGTCCAAATCACAGTAAGAAGGAGGTAGAATATTATTGTCAAACATGTGATGTATTGTTATGTTCGAAATGTATTTTAAAAAATCACAAAAATCATAAAACCTTCGATTTGGAATATGGACCTATAACAGCTGGAACTGAAGCACAAAATCAATTTATTGGAAGTGATAGACCTATTACAACTGTAACTGAACCACATCAATTTATTTGGGGTTGTAAACCTCAACCACATCAGTTTATAGGGGGTAGTGAACCTAAATTCATTGGGGGTGGTGGATCTAAGCCTAAAATACACAAATTTATTGGGGTTAATGAACGTATACCAACTGCAACTCAACCACAAAATCAATTTATTGGAAGTGATAGACATATAACAACTGCAACTAAACCAAGAAATCAATTTATTGGGGCTAATGAACGTATAACAACTGTTACAAAACCACATCTATATATTTGGGGTTGTAAACCTCAACCACATCAGTTTATAGGGGGTAGAGAACCTAAATTCATTGGGGGTGGCGGATCTAAACCACAAAATCAATCTATTGATGGTAGTGAACCTACAACAACTGTGACTAACCCACAAAATCAATTTATTGGGGAAAATGAACGTATAACAACTGTAACTAACCCACAAAATCAATTTATTGGGGATAATGAACGTATAACAACTGTAACTAACCCACAAAATCAATTTATTGGGGCTAATGAACGTACAACAACTGTAACTAACCTACAAAATAAATTTATTGGGGCTAATGAACCTACAGCAACTGTAACTAACCCACGAAATCAATTTATCGGGGGTAATGGACCTACAACAACTGTAACTAACCTACAAAATCAATTTATTGGGGCTAATGAACCTACAACAACTGTAACTAACCCACGAAATGAACTTATTGGGGCTAATGAACGTATAACAACTGTAACTAACCCACGAAATCAATTTATTGGGGGTAATGAACATATAACAACTGTGACTAACCCACAAAATCAATTTATTGGGGCTAATGAACATATAGCAACTGTTACAAATCCACGAAATCAATTTATTGGGGCTAATGAACGTACAACAACTGTAAGTAACCCACAAAATCAATTTATTGGGGCCAATGAACGTATAACAACTGTGATTAACCCACAAAATCAATTTATTGGGGCTAATGAACATATAACAACTGTAAGTAACCCACGAAATCAATTTATTGGGGATAATGAACATATAACAACTGTGACTAACCCACAAAATCAATTTATTGGGGCTAATGAACATATAACAACTGTGACTAACCCACAAAATCAATTTATTGGGGCTAATGAACGTACAACAACTGTAAGTAACCCACAAAATCAATTTATTGGGGCCAATGAACGTATAACAACTGTGACTAACCCACAAAATCAATTTATTGGGGCTAATGAACATATAACAACTGTGACTAACCCACAAAATCAATTTATTGGGGGTAATGAACATATAACAACTGTGACTAACCCACAAAATCAATTTATTGGGGCTAATGAACATATAGCAACTGTTACAAATCCACGAAATCAATTTATTGGGGCCAATGAACGTATAACAACTGTAACTAACCCACGAAATCAATTTATTGGGGCTAATGAACGTACAACAACTGTAAGTAACCCACGAAATCAATTTATTGGGGCTAATGAACGTATAACAACTGTAAGTAACCCACAAATTCAATTTATTGGGGCTAATGAACATATAACAACTGTGACTAACTCACAAAACCAATTTATTGGGGCTAATGAACATATAACAACTGTGACTAACCCACAAAATCAATTTATTGGGGGTAATGAACATATAGCAACTGTTACAAATCCACGAAATCAATTTATTGGGGCCAATGAACGTATAACAACTGTAACTAACCCACGAAATCAATTTATTGGGGCTAATGAACGTACAACAACTGTAAGTAACCCACGAAATCAATTTATTGGGGCCAATGAACGTATAACAACTGTAACTAACCCACGAAATCAATTTATTGGGGCTAATGAACGTATAACAACTGTAAGTAACCCACAAATTCAATTTATTGGGGCTAATGAACGTACAACAACTGTAAGTAACCCACAAATTCAATTTATTGGGGCTAATGAACGTATAACAACTGTTACAAAACCGCATCTATATATTTGGGGTTGTAAACCTCAACCACATCAGTTTATAGGGGGTAGAGAACCTAAATTCATTGGGGGTGGCGGATCTAAACCACAAAA
The DNA here is from genome assembly GCA_030562195.1 of Nipponacmea schrenckii. Lineage (NCBI taxonomy): Eukaryota > Metazoa > Mollusca > Gastropoda > Lottiidae > Nipponacmea > Nipponacmea schrenckii. Next base: position 19,858,614 of record CM060201.1, read on the forward strand.
TCAATCTATTGATGGTAGTGGACCTACAACAACTGTAAGTAACCCACAAAATCAATTTATTGGGGCTAATGAACGTATAACAACTGTAAGTAACCCACAAAATCAATTTATTGGGGCTAATGAACGTATAACAACTGTAACTAACCCACAAAATCAATTTATTGGGGCTAATGAACGTATAACAACTGTAACTAACCCACAAAATCAATTTATTGGGGCTAATGAACGTATAACAACTGTAACTACCCTACAAAATCAATTTATTGGGGCTAATGAACCTACAACAACTGTAACTTACCCACAAAATCAATTTATTGCAAGTGATAGACATATAACAACTGTAAATAAGCATAATCAATTTATTTGGGGTTGTAAAACTCAACCACATCAGTTTATAGGGGGAAGTGAACCTAAATTCATTGGGGGTGGTGGATCTAAATCTAAACCACCTGTTCCACCTAAGCCACTTAAGTTTAAAAAGATTGGGTACCCTTATCTACTAACTAACCCAGAAACATTTATAGGGGGTTATGAACAGATGCCTAAACCACGTCAATTTCTTGGGGGTGATGTACTTTTAAAAACGATTACTGAATCACAAAATCAATCTATAGATGGTAGTGGACTTATAATTTCTGAACCTAATTCACATCAATTTTTAGGGGGTAGCGGACAGGTACCTAAACAAAATTTATCTACCGAGGGTAGTGAAAATATAGAAACGGTGGCTAAGCCATATCAATTATTTAAAGGTAGACATATAAGTAAACCTAAGCCACATCAATTTTTAGGTTTCAAAGTATTTAGATTTAACTATTACAATATTGTGAATGATTCTATTGAGTATTATAATAATGATAAATATACCTGTGGTGGTATGGTTTGGAGATGTACATGTACACTTGATAATTGTAATAAGTATTTAGAAATTGATTTAAACTTACCCCCAGATGATAATCCACTATTAAAGAGTTGTAAAATAAAATATACTCTAACTTTTATTGATGGAGTCGAAGGTTACAATTTAACCAGTGAAATTAGGACTGAGAGATTTGAACCAGATTTTGTAGGAACTGGGATACAAATTCCATTGTACAAACTTATTAATCCTTCAGCAGGATTTATTAATAATCAGGGCAAGTTTCTTGTATTTTTTAAATTAATGCAAATTGTAGAGGTAAAATATAAAAACTAGCGGTATGATTTGTAACCTTACATTCCATATCCAACAAAAACCGTCCACTACAACTCAAAGTCAGTGTCACTCACCAAACAAATCAATGGTTATTGAGTTTCTGTGATAAATTACCATCTAACACCATCTCTATCGTGATGGTGGGATTATTCCGGACCACAGTGAAGTCAAATTTTTCTCTCAGTTTACAAGTACATATATTAAAAATGTTTTATTTTGCATGTAATGTTTTTGGGTCAACAGAAATTTTCGTATAGATGAATCTTTCCTTTGAATAAAACCTATTGGGATTGCTGAGAACTGTCCCCTGAAAAATAAAATCATATTTCTAAAACGTAATTTTTTCGTTTGATGGTATTGTTATCAATCCAAGGACATTATAAGAATATACATTTTTCTGTATTGTTTTATTTCAATTAATTTATTAACATTATATTTGCTGTGTGTTATTAAAGGTATATTACGTCTTATAATGGACATGAAATTCAAATACTTATATTGTATTCAAGGGTAGCATAAATAATAATTCATACTTTATATAATAGACTTATATTGTATTTAAGGGTAGCATAAATAATAATTCATACTTTATATAATAGACTTATATTGTATTTAAGGGTAGCATAAATAATAATTCATACTTTATATAATAGACTTATATTGTATTTAAGGGTAGCATAAATAATAATTCATACTTTATATAATAGACTTATATTGTATTTAAGGGTAGCATAAATAATAATTCATACTTTATATTATAGACTTATATTGTATTTAAGGGTAGCATAAATAATAATTCATACTTTATATAATAGATTTATATTGTATTTAAGGGTAGCATAAATAATAATTCATACTTTATATAATAGACTTATATTGTATTTAAGGGTAGCATAAATAATAATTCATACTTTATATTATAGACTTATATTGTATTTAAGGGTAGCATAAATAATAATTCATACTTTATATTATAGACTTATATTGTATTTAAGGGTAGCATAAATAATAATTCATACTTTATATTATAGACTTATATTGTATTTAAGGGTAGCATAAATAATAATTCATACTTTATATATAATAGACTTATATTGTATTTAAGGGTAGCATAAATAATAATTCCTACTTTATATTATAGACTTATATTGTATTGTAGTGTATAAGCTTTCTCGCTAACCTGAGGTGCCAGGGTTCAAACAAGGCAAAAGTCGAAATGAACGTTCCTCCTGTCAGTAAGGCAGGTTGGGGGGGGGGGCTGACGTCGAAAAAGTGTCTATAGTCCTACAGGCGGGACAATTAACCGAGACTCTGTGTGCTACAGGTTGTGCACGTTACAGATCCATCGCAAAAAAGTTGCAAAAAGAGTAGGCTAATGTTGGTTTTGTGGAAATATTTCCCTCACTGCACATTGTATGGCGATGCCCTCTCCTCATTAGCACATTAGATGCGGAAGAGGAGATTTGAACATTCATTCATTTCACTTCGTTTACTCAAGTCAGACTTATATCGTGATCAATTAGTGTATACTATAGTAATGAAAGCCATTTAGTTTAAGAACATATATGATAAAGGGTACTATAAAAGACTTATATTGAATTCAAGAGTAGAATAAATAATTATACCAAACCTAAAAATCATCTCTTAAAGAACTATAGTCTAGAATATACAGGTCCTTACTATTAGATTTTCTACAAACATAATTTTTTTTTATATAAATACTCATTACTCATATCAAATTTGAAATATACTTATTTAATATAATTATTTACACTTAGTCACGTACGTCAATGATTGCCACCGAATTATAGCATTCTCCAATTTAAATTTATTGTTTACATTTTATGTCCACACCATTATATTATTTGATATATATTCAATTTCAACGATGAACTGAAATATATTTTTTCGAATTTGTACTTATGAAGAGGATTGTGGACGAGTCTATAACGTTTATATTACTAGTGTAGTCAACAGACCACTCAAAATGGTTATTATATATTACCTCCCCTTGACCACAAATCTTAGGAATCAGCCATACTCCAAAACCACACCTCGAGTCTGCTCTCATTTGAAGGTTTAACACATCAAAACCCACATTCGGAAATTTTGAAATACTCGTCAAAATCGTCACTTCATGTCTAATTTTGAATATAACAATCAAGAGTTTTTTAAGATAACCACATTCAATGTCTTTCTATATTACCAGGTAAATTAACGAGGTACACAATTATTAGTCGATATTATATCAATGAATTCAAACTAGACCAGATTTTTTAAATTCGACAAGTTTTTTGAAAAGTGCAAATGAATTCCAGTTCGTAAGATTTTAATACGACGACATGTAGAATTATGATCTGGTCCTATTCCCAATCTCTACATAGATTCTAGATACGTGATATTATGCAGCTGGTGTTGACTGCAGCCTATTTGAAAATCTAGGGTTTCTCAAACGGCGTAGATCTTAGTCTTACCTCGTGGACAAGATGATTTTACTAAGCCATACTTTTATAGTTATATGGTTCAAATGCTTTCAATAAGTGTACAGTGCTTTCTTTCTTTCTTTAATTTGGTGAATAGACATCTTTTTTATAAAGAAAAATACAGCTATGTTTTATCCTTTATTTCAATATATTAAATAATAACATATATAGAATATTTTCAATAAGTCAATAACATAAATTATCTACTACACAAACTTAAAGCAGGTCTACACTGTTATCCTGGTTTCTTACTATAAACTGGTTGGAGGCGATGGGATGAGAGCAATACAGAACAATAGGTTCTAACATACAGTGTTTGTTACCATGAATTGGATTTTCTCAATATAATTTAAACAGTATATGCACTGAACGTCCTTGAATCCCACCAACTGATCGAACATCTGTGTAAGATGTAAATTTATTGATTAAGCATATACCAGTCATTCTGCTGACTCGACCCGAACAGTATTACTGTGACCAAAATACCCTGTGCCCGTATGACTGTGACCAAAATACCTTGTGCCCGAATTTCTTGTAACCAAGTTACCGTTCTCCTTTAGGTATAGGATTTGTTTGTATATTTGGATGCTATAAATCAAAGGAAAAGGTAATTTAACAATGCTGATGTGTGGGGGTATGTTACCTTGCCTGGCATGCAATTTTTTTTAAAGGTGGTAGTTAAATATATAACAAAATCTATTTTAATACAGTACAATAGAAGACCTTGATTCCCGATTTTGTCTACCAGCAAACAAGTAACCAAGAATACCCATTAAAATACTCAGAAAAATCAGAAAAATAGAAACTGTGAGTCAGCTTCAATTTGAAATTGTGAATTAATCATTTCCCAGGTAAAAATATTATTTTTCTTTTTTTATATTGTCAATGGAGACCTAAATAGTTCACAGGTACGTGTGGACAGGATAGTCTATGATAGGTGTTAATGATCCCCTATGAAATTTTTTTTTTCATTTCCTTAATAAAGGTTTAAATTGTCTTCACTTGGAGAAAACGTCGATATGACAGAAAAACAACATTTGAGATTTTTGCCGCTCGACTGATATGTATAATGTAAGACAATCCGAGTTTGTTTACTTTACCCACCACTTGCACAATCAGCTAAAAAATCAGTAATAAACGATACTGTGCATTAGGTCTTTGACTTCTTTCTGTTCAGTAATAATTTACTCCATACAAATTTGTCAAATCGGAGCACGAAAAATGAGTCCAAGATGATATTTCTGTTTCTATCATGTGACCCTGTAACGTATCCCCAGCCATATCTATCCATATCAGAGGCTGGTTATAGAGTCAGCAAGTTTCGGCCTATGTGCATTGATGAATTGCACGGGTCACGGGCTTTTATAAAACCGTAATCTTGTACAACATTATTGTCAAACCTATTCATGAATTCGTGTCAATAGTTTTCCACGAAATTTGATTTCGCAGAAGGCGTTTTGATCTATTTTTACGTAGAAATGTACATCATGTTCAAACCACGTCCTGTTACATAACCCGTATTCGTGGAGAAATATACTTTATATATATTCTGTGGAAGGTATATATAACTATATTACAATATTTCTAGTACTAATGGATCCTTATTTTGAATGTTCGATTTGTTACGAAAATTTTAATACTCGCAGACCCAAAATCGTACCTTGTGGACATACGTTTTGTCAGGAATGCTTGGTGAAATATATTGGTGGCAGTCGGGAGACATTTCCATGTCCAACGTGTCAAGAGGATATAAAACTTCCACATGGTGGTGTCGATAAGCTTATTACAAATTTCGCTTTACAAACGACAACGGCGCCTGTGAGAACAACCGACATTGTAACTAGTCTGGAGCCAGAACATCGTTGTCCAAATCACAGTAAGAAGGAGGTAGAATATTATTGTCAAACATGTGATGTATTGTTATGTTCGAAATGTATTTTAAAAAATCACAAACATCATAAAACCTTTGATTTAGAATATGGACCTATAACAACTGGGACTGAAAATCATTCTATTGGAAGTGATAGACCTATTACAACTGTAACAAAACCACATCAATTTATTTGGGGTTGTAAACCTCAACAAAATCAATTTATTGGGGCTAATGAACGTATAACAACTGTAACAAACCCACAAAATCAATTTATTGGGGCTAATGAACGTATAACAACTGTAACTAACCCGCAAAATCAATTTATTGGGGATAATGAACGTATAACAACTGTAACTAACCCACAAAATCAATTTATTGGGGCTAATGAACGTATAACAACTGTAACTAACCCACAAAATCAATTTATTGGGGCTAATGAACGTATAACAACTGTAACTAACCCGCAAAATCAATTTATTGGGGATAATGAACGTATAACAACTGTAACTAACCCACAAAATCAATTTATTGGGGCTAATGAACGTATAACAACTGTAACTAACCCACAAAATCAATTCATTGGAAGTGATAGACCTTTGACAACTTTAAATAAACATAATCAATATATTTGGGGTTGTAAACCTCAATCAAATCAGTTTATAGGGGGTAGTGAACCTAAATTCATTGGGGGTGGCGGATCTAAGTGTAAACCACCTGTTCCGAAGCCACGTAAGTCTAAAAAGGTTGTGTTCCCTAATCCACTAACTAACACAGATACATTTGTAAGGAGTAATGAACAGGTTCCTAAACCACGTCAGTTTCTTGGGGGTGATGGATTTTTAAAAACGATGACTAAATCACAAAATCAATCTATAGATGGAAGTGGACCTATAATTTCTGAACCTAATTCAGATCAATTTTTAGGGGGTAGCGGACAGGTACCTAAACAACATTTATCTACCGAGGGTAGTGAACTTATAAGAACGGTGGCTAAACCATATCAATTATTTGAAGGTAGACATATAACTGAACCTAAGCCACATCAATTTTTAGGTTTCAAAGTATTTAGATTTAACTATTGCGATATTGTGAATGATTCTATTGAGTATTATAATAATGATAAATATACCTGTGGTGGTATGGTTTGGAGATGTACATGTACACTTGATAATTGTAATAAGTATTTAGAAATTGATTTAAACTTACCCCCAGATGATAATCCACTATTAAAGAGTTGTAAAATAAAATATACTCTAACTTTTATTGATGGAGTCGAAGGTTACAATTTAACCAGTGAAATCAGGACTGAGATATTTGGACCAGGTTATTGGGGAAGTGGGATACATATTCCATTGTACAAAATTATTAATCCTATATCAGGATTTATTAATAATCGGGGCAAGTTTCTTGTATTTTTTAAATTAATGCAAATTGTAGAGGTAAAATATAAATACTAGCAGTATGATTTGTAATCTTATATTCCATATCCAACAAAACCGTCCACTACAACTCACATTATTCCAGACCACAGTGAGGTCAAAATTTTCTCTCAGTTTACAAGTGCGTGTACATATATTAAAAATGTTTTATTTTGCATGTAATGTTTTTGGGTCAACAGAAATTTTCGTATAGATGAATCTTCCCTTTGAATAAAACCTATTGGGATTGCTGAGAACTGTCCTCTGAAAAATAAAATCATATTTCTAAAACGTAATTTTTTCGTTTGATGGTATTGTTATCAATCCAAGGACATTATAAGAATATACATTTTTCTGTATTGTTTTATTTCAATTAATTTATTAACATTATATTTGCTGTGTGTTATTAAAGGTATATTACGTCTTATAATGGACATGAAATTCAAATACATATATTGTATTCAAGGGTAGCATAAATAATAATTCATACTTTATATTATAGGCTTATATTGTATTCAAGGGTAGCATAAATAATAATTCATACTTTATATAATAGACTTATATTGTATTTAAGGGTAGCATAAATAATAATTCATAATTTATAATATAGACTTATATTGTATTTAAGGGTAGGATAAATAATAATTCATACACTATATAATAGACTTATATTGTATTTAAGGGTAGGATAAATAATAATTCATACTTTATATAATAGACTTATATTGTATTCAAGGTAGCATAAAAAATAATTGATACTTTATATAATAGACTTATATTGTATTTAAGGGTAGGATAAATAATAATTCATACTTTATGTTATAGACTTATATTGTATTCAAGGTAGCATAAATAATAATTCATACTTTATATAATAGACTTATATTGTATTTAAGGGTAGCATAAATAATAATTCATACTTTATATTATAGACTTATATTGTATTTAAGGGTAGCATAAATAATAATTCATACTTTTTATTATAGACTTATATTGTATTTAAGGGTAGCATAAATATTAATTCATACTTTATATTATAGAATTATATTGTATTTAAGGGTAGCATAAATTATAATTCATACTTTATCTTATAGACTTATATTGTATTTAAGGGTAGCATAAATAATAATTCATACTTTATCTTATAGACTTATATTGTATTTAAGGGTAGCGCCAGTATACTATAAGGTCTATAGTTACCGGTTATTATTTGTATTAACATTACATACGCCTGTGGTATATAATTATTGCCGCGCATGCGCTTGGTTGACTTATCGTCTTCCTCCCGCCATTGTATTTGTTTACCTTTGTATTTTCGTTCAGTTAAGATTATAACAATTAATATCATCCCAGAGTAGTTGTATATCTGCACGAGTGTTGTGTTGGTCTATACTGACGTGGATGAATCTGGAAACGAACTACCCCGAACCAAAGCTGACATTCTTAATTTATAGTATCAAACCAACCAAATTTCCAACAACAAAGGAGCTCGTGCAGGCGATTTCTCAATCGTATCAAACTATTCATCACCAAACAGGAAGATATTTTTTTCGTTAATTATTTACTATGGCTTCTGCTTCCCGGGCACCAAAACAATGGTCCCTCACCGAAAACGAATCTCTAACTTCATATGAAGCATGGCAAGCCAATCTCCTATACATCCTAGCCCTTGATGACAACTTTGCGCCGTTCTTATCCGACACTGCTACATGGGCAAAGAAAACTGCCACCAATCCCAATCGAAGTTTACAAGATGATGGTAATCGCATACCCGAAGCATCACGCAAAACAGCCGCACAGAAACTTCGCTTTCTCGAACTTATGTTAGGACAAATAGCAAACTATGCACCCATCATATCAAGAAATTCGATCATTCGCAACTCAACCTCATTATCAAGCATTTGGCAAGCTCTTCGACTCCATTATGGTTTCCAAACTACAGGCGCCCATTTCCTTGACTTTAATGAAATCCGTCAAAAACCAGAAGAAAGACCAGAAACTTTATATCAGAGGCTAATGTCTTTCGTCGAGGACAATCTACTCCGGAGAGAAAGTAGATTGACACATCATGGAAGCGAGATTACAACAGACGAGGACCTCACTCCTACTTTAGAAAATTTCGTTGTCCTTATTTGGTTGAGGCTTATTCATGAGGGTCTTCCCCGGTTGGTCAAACAGAAATATGGTACTGAATTACGTTCCAGAACTTTGTCATCTATCAAACCCGAAATATCTCAAGCGCTTGACTCACTCCTTGATGAATTATCCTTCAACGACGAAACCAAAATAAGAACCCGTAATACTAGATTTTCCCCAAAACCTCAACCAGTGACCACCAAGTCCTGTCCCCTATGTAAGCAGGCCGGTCGAAGAGATTGTGAGTCACATTATCTAACTCAATGCCCATACCTACCTGAACGCGACCGTAAATATATATCTAAGGGTAGACTTGTTGACTGCCAAGACATAAACAATATGTCAGAAGAAACTGAAACCAGTTATAGAGATGAAACGCCCACGTCACCACCATCCTCTCGACTTATCAACAATATTAATACTCTTTCAAGACGTGTTGGTGTTAAACACTCTCCCTTTTTCACAGCATACTACGGGCATCACACAGTCACAGTCACACTGGATTCGGGTGCCGAAATCAACATGATACGAACTGCCTTAGCCAAAGCCCTTGGCCTATCTATTACCAAAAGCACACAGACTGCTTCTCAAGCTGATGGTAAAACACCGTTGTCAATCTATGGCGAAACGCATATAAAACTGACTACAAATTCCTCAAGTTTAATTTTAGATGCACTTATTGTAGATGATCTTGATGTCGATGCCGGTATACCCTTCTTTGTCAACAATGATATAGCAGTACGACCATCCAGGAACCAAATTCTAATAGGTGACGATACCACAATCACCTATAGTGAGAGAAGGCCAACTGTTTCACACACATGTTCAAGAGCTCATATCTTGCGAGCCACAACCACTACTACATTGTGGCCTGGAGACTACATCGAACTATCTTTACCTTCAGATCTTCAAACATCTGAAAACCAAGTAATGGCACTAGAACCACGTTTGGAAAATTTACCTACCCCAACCCATAAGTATCCATGTGGATGGCTCACACCAAAGCTACTTACACCTGTTGGTCGTACTATTAGATTAGCAAACTCCACCGACAACCCTGTTATTTTAAAGAAAAATGATCACATCTGTCAAGTGTTGCCTACTTCGGATGAATGTGTACCCAATAATAGTCTCGACGCTAAACCAACACCTACTACGTCAGATCTCACCTACTTGGATAAAATTACAGTAGATCTCGATAACATCTTACCTGTTACCTGGAAATTAGATCCAAAACCATTTCATATTCCATTTTCAAAAAAAGAAACCAAAATGAAAATGAACAAAAATTGATTAAAACTATGAAAGAAGTTGAAAATAACATATATTTGACCAGTTTAGAAAAATTACAGAAACAAGAACCACTAGAAAAAGAACTTACTGAAATAAGAAACTTCCACTTAAAAGGCAATCTAATAAGATCAAGAGCCCTTTGGATTGAAGAGGGTGAAAAACCCTCCAAATATTTCTGTAGCATGGAATCTAGGAACTACTATAACAAATTGATCAGCCACCTAGAAAAAGATAACACCATTATTCATAAACAAAGTGAAATTTTGATTGAAACTGAAGCTTTTTATAAGAATCTCTTTAAGGCAAAAAATAATAATGTTCCCCATAGTAATCTCTCGGAAAAGATGTCCACTATTAATTTTAAAAAACTGACTGATGATGAAGCTCTTTCACTAGAAGGGGAAATAACATACACCGAGGCAAAGAGAGTAATTGAAAATATGAAAAACGATCGCTCACCAGGATCAAGTGGTTTCCCAGCTGATTTTTTTAAACTTTTTTGGCATGATCTGGGTCATTTTGTTGTTAGAGCAATAAACTTTTGGTATGAAAAAGGTGAAATCTCTGATGTACAGAAACTAGGTCTAATCACTTTAATTCCTAAACAAAATAAACCAAAACACCTCCTCAAAAATTGGAGACCACTTACTTTACTAAACACTGTATATAAAATTGCATCTGGATGCATTGCCAATAGAATAAAACCTTGTCTCGATAAAATCATAAGTAAGGAACAAACTGGATTCCTGAAGGGTCGATATATTGGTGAAAATATAAGATTAATATACGACCTATTACATTACGCCAATGAAAAGAACAAACCAGGAATGCTTCTACTAATTGACTTTGAAAAAGCGTATTCTGGAACAGTGTTTAACCAATAACTATGATCGATATTTGATCAGTATAAACATTCATTTTATGATACATATGATTTGTTTGTCATTTCTTTTGATTTTTTCTTAACGTTTTCTCAATTTCCTAATTTTGCGTTTCATGTTATGTTCGGTACTGACCTCCGCAAGAAAAGTGAAGTGAACGAACTTGTTGTTTACAACGGTACAATTTCCGTTTATCAACATTGATAGATTTCACCGT